>PVJC01043647.1:0-14432 GCA_004026665.1 Murina feae
ATTGCTTTCTCAAAGAATTACTTCTTTGATACTGGGTAGCAATAGAGATAATTTTTGTGAATCTTTGTTTTTGGTCTCTTTCAGGTTGTTTGAAGGCCGTTCCTCAAGAAAACCAGAGAAGCTTAAAACGCTCTTCTGCTACTTCAGAAGAGTCACAGAGAAAAGTAAATTCCTTTCATTCTTATCTATAATTTTTATCACTGTTGGGGGACAGTTCAGATCACGAACATTTTATGTTCAAAGTACACCTTCCTGCCCAAACCAAATAATTCATTATAATCTAGATTTTATACATATGTGTATATAAATAAATGTGTGCCATGAGTGTGTTCGGGTCTTATATATTCTAAAATTAGAGCAGCATAACATGCCATAATGTGTTTTCATGAATAAAAACAAATTAATAATTTCAAAAGGAAGTATGTTGACTAGGAAATGCATTTTTTTTGGTGTTCTTTATTTAAAGAAGGATTGACTTTTATAATTAGTTTATTTGTAGAAGTCAAGCAATTCATTGTCTTCCTACAGGTCCCTCTCTTTTGTGTCCCCTTTAAACACTTGGCAGAGTTCTTATAAAGCATGGTTTCACTTAGTGTTCACATGTCTATCTTCCTCTGTTGAACCTCAACCATCTTGTTTCCCCAGAGGCTAATTGCAGCCCCTCGGGCAGTGGTGGTAAATATCTAACCAGTGCTCTTAGTAACCAGCTGGCTTTAGATTGCTATTGCCACTTCTGTCCTAGGAGCTGGGTAGCTACAGACACTTTCTTAACATCTCTAAGCCTAAATTTCTTCATCTTAATAGAATGATGATAATTATCTCATAGGCTAATTGTAAATATTAAATGAAGTTACATGCTTAATAAATATTAGCTTTTACTAGTGGGTGGCTTTTCTTACAAGTTGGTTTTAAAGCAAACCAAAACTTCTCAAAAGCTTGCTTTTGCTAAGTTGGGCAAATCAACTTTGGTCAAGTGAAATGAGTAATGAATTCTTTTCAGTTCTGGTCATACAGATTGTGGGATTATCTTAAAACATATCATTGAATCATTTTAAGGTCATTTTTTTCCTTTTGTAAGTATCTCTTGTTATAGTATACTAAGGGCCTGGTGCACAAAAATTTGTGCACTCGGCGGCGGGGGGGAGGTCCCTCAGCCCAGCTATGCCCTCTCGCAGTCTGGGACCCCTCAGGGTATGTCTACCTGCTGGCGTGCCTGGCCAGCCTGGGTGAGGGGCTGATGGCTGTTTGCAGGCTTACCAAGCCCCCCAGTGGGGACCCTTACCCCATGGGAGTGTGGCCAGCCTGGGTGAGGGGCTGAGGGCCGTTTTAAGGCTGCCCACAGCTCCCATTGACTCAACGTCCCAGCCAGGCTGGCTGGAATCAGGTTTCTGGGGTTTATTTATCATCTATAATTGAAACTTTGTTGCCTTGAGCAGAGGTCTACACAGGCAATGAAGCCTCCTGTTTGCTTCAGCTCCATGGCTTCTATAATTGAAACATTGTTGCCTTGAGCAGAGGCCTGGCTGGCCTAGGCAGGCATTTTCAACTCCATCACTGTTGTAATGGAAGCCTCCTGTTTGCTCTAGCTCCATGGCTGCCGGCCGCCATCTTGGCTGGGTTAATTTGCATACAGCCACTCTGATAGGCTGGGGGCGTGGCTTGGCTGGTGGGCGTGGCTTAGGTGTCTCGTAGTGATGGTTAATTTGCATATTGCTCTTTTATTAGATTAGATTGAATTGGCACTGGCACCTCCCCCACCTCCACCCCCAGTGTATTACTATTGGACATTGTCTCCCTCCCCTCTCTATTTTTTTAAGGAATCGGTTGTTAGTATTTGGGAATTTAAGGGAAAATTTTTATATGCTTCTTTGACGGGTTTATTTATTTCTTAGCTTATCAATTTTTAGTTTTGTGCTCGGTACAGAATAAAATATTAAGGAAAATGAAGGCTTATTCAGGCTATGATACATAACACCAAATTAAAATTTGTAATAACTCATTAGAAAAATGGGTACTTTTTTGCTATTCTAAATCAAAATAGAATGAATTTCATTATTATACCTAAATAATTCAGTGTTTACTCTTCTGTCCTTGGAGTCAAATCATGTATATCTTCTCTAGGCTTCTCTATGTCTCTTGTGTAGCCATCCTAAGTGTTAGAAATTAGTCACACTGAAAAAATAAATTGTAATTAGACATTTTATGTTCTGGCTTTTTTACTATATATGGTAATGTAGTTCTTTGTAGAAATATAGAGAAACATGCTATAGGTTTTCAGGATGTAAAGCTACAGGCTTCAGGAGGAAATACTAAGTGGAATAAAAGAGATTTGCAATTTAATAATTACCTTATATAGAAGTTCTAGAGTCTACGGAAGAGAAACCATAGGAATGTATTTAGGACTCCTCCTCTTGCTCCCTTGGTGGGGTGATGGTGATTGTGCACCAGTGTCAGCATGTGCTACACTCACTGACAACTACCAGCTCTTCAAGGAGCTTGGCAAAGGTGCTTTCCTGTGGTCCACAGGTGTGTGAAGGACAGCAGTCATGCAGCAAAAATTAATACAAGAAGTTGGTCTGTCCGGGATTACCAGAAACTGGAATGTGTGGCCTGGATATATTGACTTTTGAGACATCATTGTGCATTCCCATCACAGTATTTCAGAAGAAGGGTTTCACTACATTGTGTTTGACCTTGTTACTGGTGGAGAGCTGTTTGTAGACATCATATCCAAAGAATCCTACAACGGAGCTGATGCCAGCCACCATTTACATCAGGTTCTGGAGAGTGTTAACTACATCCACCAGCGTGACATAGTCCACCGGGACCAGAAGTCCGAGAACCTGCTGCTGGTGTGTAAAAGCAAGGTTGCTGATTTTGGCCTAGCCATCCAAGTATAGGGAGAACAGCAAGCTTACTTTGATTTTGCTGGCACCTCAGCTTACTTGTCTCCTAAAGTCTTTTTTAAAAAATATATTTTATTGATTTTTTACAGAGAGGAAGGGAGAGGGATAGTTAGAAACATTGATGGGAGAGAAACATCAATCAGCTGCCTCTTGCACACCTCCTACTGGGGATGTGCCCGCAACCCAGGTACATGCCCTTGACCGGAATCGAACCTGGGACCCTTCAGTCCCCAGGCCAACACTCTGTCCACTGAGCCAAACAAGTCAGGGCTCCTAAAGCCTTTTTTGTTGTTAATCCTTACCTGAGGATGTTTTTTCCATTAATTTTTAGAGAGAGTGGAAGGGAGAGGAAGAGACACACAGAGAGAAACATCTATGTGAGAGAAACAAATCAATCGTTGCCTCTCACATGTGCCCTGACCAGGTCTGGGGATTGAGCCTGCGACTGAGGTATCTGCCCTGGACTGGAATTGAACCCATGACCCTTCAGTGGGTGAGCCAACATTTTATCCTGTGAGCAAACAGGCTTGGGCTGTCCCCTGAAGTCTTGAGGAAAGATCCCTATAGAAAAGCAGTGGATTTCAGAGCCTGTGGAGTCATCTTGTATATTCTGCTGGTGGGATATCCTCTTTTTCAGGATGAGGATCAACAGAAGCTATGTCAGCAGATCAAGGCTGGAGCCTATGATTTCCCATTCAGAGTGGGACAGTGACCCCTGACATCAAAAACTGATCAACCAGATGCTAACCACAACCCTGCAAAACGTATCTCAGCTGCCCAGGCTCTCAAGCATCCATGGGTCTGCTAATGGTCCATGGTGGTATCTATGATACATCATCAGGAGACTGTTGAGTGCTTGCGTAAGTTCAGTGCTCAGAGGAAACTGAAGGGTGGCATCCTCACGACCATACTTGTCTCCAAGAACTTTTCAGCTGTCTAAAGCCTATTGAGCAAGAGGTCGGGTGGCAGTGACAAGGCACCATAAACCACTAGGGTGCATAACATTACAGATGGAATCAAGGACTCCACAGAGAACTGAAACACCACCACTGAAGATAAGGATCTCAATGTGGGAAAACAGGAGATCATTCAAATCACAGAACAACTGATTGAGGCCATCAACAATGGAGATTTTGAGGCCTGCACAAAGACTTGTAATCCAGGACTCACTTCCTTTGAGCCTGAAGGCCTTGGTAACCTCGTGGAGGGAATGAATTTCCATAAGTTTTGCTTTGAGAATCTTCTGTCCAAGAACAGCAAGTGCATTCATGCTATCATCCTGAACCCACATGTCCATGTGATCAGAGAGGACACAGCTTGAATAGCCTACATCCACCTCAATACATCGATGGGCAGGGTCCACCTCCCACCAGCCAGTCAGAGGAGACCCAAGTCTGGCACTGCTGGGATGGCAAGGGGCTCATCCACTGTCACTGCTCAGGGGCCCCTACCCCACCGCTGCAGTGAGCTCAGCCACAGGGTCATTAAGAGATCCCAGCTGGAGGTTGAACCTTTGCAGCCAGTGTCTCTCTGGAGGGCCTGAGCAACAGCAGCAGTCTTGTTCATTTGATGTTTAAAACAAATTATAAACCCACCCACTTGCCCTTCGTGTCATGTACTGAGGTGTTTTTACATTTAAGGAGAAAAGATTGTTTTTAAAGAGATGGAAAAAGAAATATATTTAATGTACCATATATTTCATCAAATCTAGGATATTGTAGATGGTAGGAAGTGCCATTATGTTATGTACCACTAAGAAGGAAAAAAACACTCAGGATGGGGAATCGTTGGAGACCTCTCTGATAAAGCTGGCACACCAAAAATCTACACCCTTAGTCTAAGGATACATGAGGAGTTAACCTGGCTGTGCAGAAAAGGGACAGTAAGCAAACCACTGTCAACGTTGGCACTGGGTAGAGAGGGGAAAAAATATCCTCTGAGAATGTCAACAAAGTTTGGGGTCCAGAGTCATATTACCAGTGTGATCCACAAAAGCCTGCAACAGAGGGCTTACTTTAGACTGATCTGAGGTTGGTGGTGCTCTTAGGTGATGGCAGAAGCAGATGCACATCTTCTCTGGAAAGGTTTGACTTTAATCCAGACCAAATGTGATGGCTAGATACCTTGGACTATGAAAGTTGATTTTCATTGTCAGAAATTTAATACATGAAAAAAATGTGCTTTTAGAATTGATAAAATACAATTCCATCAGGACCAACTTTTGAGTGTTGCTAAACATCAATATTTGTAGTGAGATCTTGAGACTGAAAGATTTTAAAGGGCTTTCTGAATTAAATTATTTTCAATATAGTTTTAAGTAAAGTATCTTATAGGTGGAATATTTAAAAATTAATGATTCATATGCAGTATATATTTTGATTTATTAAGGAAAACATTTAATCAACCAAAATAACTTATTCTGGCATAAAAGGTACCTTTTTATAGAAGAAAGGTAACAGGCATGCTCTCAAGGTGTTTTTGTTATTAATTGAGGCCTGGTGCACAAAATTCGTGTATTGGGGAGGGGGTCTCTCACCCCAACCTGCACCCTCTTGTAATCTGGGATCCCTCTCGCAACCTGGGACTGCTGGCTCCTAACTGGTGGCTTGCCTGATCGACCCTAACCATTCTGTCTGTTTGCCTGATCTACCCCTAACCACTCACCTGCCAGCCTGATGGCCCCCTAACCGCTCCCCTGCCAGCCTGATTGCCCCCTAACTTCTCCCCTGCTAACCTGATGGCCCCCTAAATGCTCCCCTGCTGGCCTGATTGCCCCTTAACTGCTCTCTCCTGCCAGCCTGATCACCCCTAACTGCTCTCCCCTGGCAGCCTGATTGCCCCTAACCGCCTCTGCCTTGGCCCCACTACCATGGCTTTGTCCAGAAGGACGTCCGGAAGAGATCAGGTCTAATTAGCATATTACCCTTTTATTAGTATAGATATCTTAAGAACCATGTTTATATGCCTTTTCTTTTGCTTTGCCAGTAGTGTTCATTTATGAATTTCTTTTGGTCTTTCCTAGTGTATATGAAGGACATGTAATGTTCTTCTTTTACTGACTGATGTTCATGACTGATAATACTAACATTAGTTTTCTATTAATAGAATTACCTCTTTAGTATTTGAATTATTTGACTTCTTGTGAGTTTTAAATATGCTATCCATTTGTCTTTAAGATAGACATCTAAAGGATATTTTATAATTCATGTTAACAAATTCTGTTTTTTAATATAAATACTCCATATGATTTTTGAGTTATTAATGTTTGTGACTGAAAGTAAAGAAATGTAGAATCATCTAAAGGAATGAAACGATTGCTGAGCTTTCATTGGTACTCTACTGCCATTATCCCTAATAGTTCCTGACATTTCTCTTTGCTTAAGAGCTTAACAAAACAAACAACAACAAAAGGAGGAAACAAAAGTTGCCTGGCTTTTTTAGTTTATTCTTTGATTCAAATCAAACAAATTACTTTTGGCCAGCTGATTTATTTGTTGCTTTTGCTACTAGTTAAAAAATAAAAAATAAACCTAACCAAAAAGGATCATATCCTCTAAAATTTACTGTTTTGATCTTATATGTATTGCTACTTGAAAACTACGTCATCTATCTTCTCTAATCATTTAGAACACAGTAATTCCTCCTTCCGCCTAAGGCACCTTATAAAAAGAGCAATTACATCATCTCAGCCCTGGATTTGGCTCTATCACCTCTAAAGGCATGCCAACAAATTTCTTTTTTTAATCCTAGACATTTTTTTTCATTATAAAACATAAATATGTATACATTCACCAGTTTTTAGATGTAGGGTTAAAGTTGTTTTTTGAGAAAGAGTCCATCTACAGATAAAAATTCAGTTTTGTCTTTATTATGTAAGCTACACCCATTTGCATCTTTTTCCCCAAATTATTTCTTTAAAATGTTTGCAGTTTAGAAAATGACATTAAAAAAGTACCAGCATTGCCCTGACCGGTTTGGCTCAGTGGATAGAGCGTCGGCCTGTGGACTGAAGGGTCCCAGGTTCGATTCCAGTCGGGGGCGTGTACCTTGGTTGCGGGTGCATCCCCAGTGGGGAGTGTGCAGGAGGCAGCTGATCGATGTTTCTCTCTCATGGATGTTTCTAGCTCTCTATCGCTCCCCCTTCCTCTCTGTAAAAAAAAATCAATAAAATATATTTAAAAAAAAAAAAAAAAAGTACCAGCATTCACATCCTCCTGTTGTGCTGCTGTTTGTGTAGTTTTTTGTTTTAATGAGGACATGCTATTTCATAGAAAGAGTTCCAACTGTAATGATAATATTATTTTAAGTCAATCTTCTGTTGTTTTCCAAAACTAGTTTTATAGATAGCCATTGTTAGACCCATTCTTTCACTGAATATATGTATAATCTTTTCATAATCGAGACTTGTTTTTCTTTTATTGCTTTTGTAGAACCTACTGGGTTGGTGACATTTACAAGACAGAGTCTTGAAGATTTTCCAGAGTGGGAAAGGTAATGATAAAAACAATGCTACAATCTTAGAATTAGAAGAACTGTTTTTACCATGAGAGAATTTTATTTTACAGCCCCTGGAAAGATGTTTTTCCAAACTCTTAATTACTGTTTTGCTAGGCAGTGTCCTCTCAAAAGAGCCTAACAAAATTCATTGATAGCTCTCATTGTTAGAAAGGTTATGCCTTTTGAATCAAAGTCTGCAACCCTTTGATGACTTCTACTATTTTGCCTTACTTTTGTCTTCTGAAACAAAGTCCTGTTTAGAGGTAAGGAGTTTTGTGCATGAAGACACTAATATTAAATGGAACACCAATATTTATTATTCCTTCATGCTCTCCTTTTTTGGTTAGTATTTATATTTTACTAGGGGCCTGGTGCATGAAATTTATGCACTGGGGGGGGGGGGTTCTCAGCCCAGCCTGCCCCCTCTCACATATTGGGAGCCCTCAAGGGGAGTCCTACTGACAGCTTAGGCCTGCTCCCTGCTACCCTTGGGGAGCGGGCCTAAGCCACTGTATGGCCTCCCTTTGTGGGAGGCAACCAGGCTAATCAGGAGAAGCCACTAGCCCCATCACCCTGCTGCTGCAGCCACTGCCAGTCACCTGAGCCACCAAGGTGTTTTCATCAACACAGACTCCAGTACCTTCACCATGAGGAAATGACAACTTTCTATAGGCATTTTCAAGATGTGTCTTTCATAGGATTTGACATTTCTTTCTTTCTTTTTTTATCCTCACCTGAGGATATGTTTCCATTGATTTTTAGAGAATGTGGAAGAGAAGGGAAAAACAGAGAGAAACATCAAAGTGAGAGGAACACTTTGATTGGTTGCCTCCTGCATGAGCCCTGACCTGGGGAGGAGCCTGCAACCTAGGTACATGCCCTTGGTCAGAATTGAACCCAGACCCTGCAGTCGGCAGGCTGAGGCATTATGCACTGGACCAAACCGGCTAGGGAAGGATATGCCATTTCTTAGCCTTCCAGCAGTGGACCTTCATTTTTTTTCTCCAGGAGTGTGGTGGAAAAACCCTAGATTACCCATGTTACTAAGAATATTACCAGTAGTATACAGGGAGCTTAGCCAATGAGCGTTAAGAAAAGGTGTTTCCTCTGTAGTTCACTCCCATCACCAGCTCCACCCCTGCCCCTCCAATCCCAGCTCCATCCCTGCCCAGGCTTGTAAACTCTGGCTAAGGCTGCAGGCCTGGGAAGGGGACCCCCAAACCCCTGCTTTGCCGTCTCCACTGGTGCCCAGACCCCTGCGATTGCAGGCTCCTCCACTGGCCCTCCAATCTCTGGGTCTTCAGAGCCCAGGCCCCTGTGATCTCCAGCCTTGCCCCTGCCCAGGCCTGAGGCCTCTGGCCCAAGCCTTATCCCTGGGTAAGACACCCTCATACCCTTCCAATCACCAGCTCTGCCCCTGCCCCCTCCAATCACTGGCTCTGCCCTTGCCCATGCCTTAGGCCTCTGGTGAAGGCCTCTGGCCTAGGCAGGGGACCCCCAGCCCCCTCTAATCACCTGTTCTGCCCCTTGGGACCCTGCCACCTGCATGGCAAATAGGCCTGACCACGTTAGTGGCGGGGCTAAGCCAGACTGGGTGCCGCCATCTTGTGGCCACGGGGGTGACCATCTTTGTCACAGAGTGATGCCTAATTTGCATATTACTCTTTTATTAGACAGGATGTGGCTATGGGCACCTCCATCTTATGTCCATGAGGGCAGCTATCTTATGGCTATGGTGGCAGCCATCTTGTGGCTATGGGCACCGCCATCTTGTGACTATAGGGGAGGCTACCTTGTGGCCATGGGAGCAACCATCTTTGTCAAGGAGTGATGCCTAATTTGCATATTACTCTTTTATTAGATAGGATGGCTTTTTTTCCTGGAGAACAAGATTGAGAAATTTTTTGATTGTTTGTTTGTTAATCCTCACCCGAGGATTTTTTCCAATTGATTTTTAGAGAAAGTGGAAGGGAGAGAGAGAATCAGAGAGAGAGAAACATCTATGTGAGAGAGATCCATTGACTAGTTGCCTCCTGCTCGCGCCATAACCAAGACCCAGGGATCGAGCCTGCAACTGAGGTACATGCCCTTGACCAGAATTGAACCAGAGACCCTTCAGTCTGTGGGCTGACACTCTATCCACTGAGCCAAACCGACTAGAGTGGGAAATTTTTTTTTATTAAACTAAAAATAAATGTATTGTAGTTAATATAAATAGTAGTTACCTAGAATTTGCCTGGTAAGAATTTTGAGGTTTGTCTGTGCATGTGTACTATTGGCAAATTTTGTGGAAGTTGCTAATTTATTGTTTTGTTCTTATTATTTATCTGTAAATACTGAGGAGAATAATAATCAATCTGAGTTCATCAGTTTGGAATAAGTGATGAAAGAGACTCCCTCGTAAGGGAGTTAACTTAAGAAGGCACATATGCTGTCTCCCATGGTGTCTTCGTTCATCAAACATGTTTATTTGCAAGGTGAAAGAAAAAAAAACTTACTTTAGGAGGCTGACTGCATGGCTGAGATGATTATTAATAGGGGGAAATGGATAAAAGACCAAACACCTGAAGAAAAACAAAAACAAATTGAGCCAGAAAGGAAGAGAACATGAACAGCATTTTGGAGTCATGGCATATTAGAGATTAAAATTATCCTGGGAAATCATTGAGTCCAGGGGCCTACTAAAAATATTGTCAACTCTATGCTACTTATGACAGATGGAGACTAGGCAGCTTCAGTGGTGGGAAGTTCACAACTTCACTTCACTCGGCTGCTTGTGTTATCTAATACTAGAGGCCCAGTGCACAAAAATTTGTGCACTCGGGGTGGCAGGGAGGGAGTCCTTCAGCCCGGCCTCTGCCTTCTCGCAGTCTGGGAACCCTTGGGGCTGGGTGATCAGGCCTAAGCTGGCAGTCAGACATCCCTCTGGCAGCCCGGGAACATCGGGGGATGTTCACTTGCCAGCGGGGAGCAGGCCTAAGCGGAAGTCAGACATCCTTAGCACTGCTGAGGAGGCAGGAGAGGCTCCCACCACCACCGCTGTACTAGTAGCCGTCAGCCTGACTTGTGGCTGAGCAGAGCTCCTCCTGTAGGAGTGCACTGACCACCAAGGGCAGCTCTGCATTGAGCATCTGCCCCGTGCTGGTCAGTGTGTGTCATAGTAACCAGTCATTCCCAGTCGTTCTGCTGTTAGGGTTAATTTGCATATTATCCTTTTGTTATATAGGATATTATATAGGATAGAGGCCTGGTGCATGGGTGGGGGCCGGCTGGTTTGCCCTGAAGGGTATCCTGGATCAAGGTGGGGGTCCCGCTGGGGTTTCTGGCCAGCCTGGATGAGGGGCTGAGGGCTATTTTCAGGCTGGCCATATCCCCTTCAGGGAGGGGGCCCCTGCTGGGGTGCCTGGCCAGCCAGGGTGAGGGTCTCAGGGCCATTTTTAGGCTGGCCAAGCCCCCCAGCAGGGACCCTCACCCCATGAGGGTGGAGCCATCTTGGGTGCGGGGCTGATGGCTGTTTGCAGGCTGGCCACAGCCCCCAACCACCCAAGCTCCCAGTGAGGCTGACTAGAAGCAGATATCTGTGGTTTATTTACCTTCTATAATTGAAATCTTGTTGCCTTGAGTGGAGGCCACAGCCTGCCTAGGCAGGCAGCTTCCTCCATTGCCAGGGCAATGAAGCCTCCTGCTTGCTCCAGCTCCATGGCTTTTATAATTGAAACTTTGTTGCCTTGAGAAGAGGCCACAGCCAGCCTAGGCAGGCAGCTTCCTCCATCGCCGGGGCAACAAAGCCTCCTGTTTGCTCTAGGCTCTGTGGCTGCCGGCCGCCATCTTGGTTGAATTAATTTGCATATGGTGGTTCTGATTGGCTGATGGGCGTGGCTTGGGATGTAGCAGAGTGAGCCAATTAGCATATCACTCTTGTATTAGATTATATTGTCATTCACTAAAAAAGTCTGTCTTTCTAATAATCCCTTTCTTCCATTTCCTGGTTCTTCCAGAGCTACAATAAGTAAATTTAATTTTATTTAACACTAGGAGCCCAGTGCACAAAAATTTGTGCACTCGGGGGGAGGTCCCTCAGCCCGGCCTATGCCCTCTCACAGTCTGGGACCCCTCAGGGGATGTCCACCTGCTGGCATGTCTGGCCAGCCTGGGGTGAGGGGCTGATGGCTGTTTGCAGGCTTGCCAAGCCCCCCAGTGTGGACCCTCACCCCATGGGGGTGTGGCAAGCCTGGGTGAGGGGCTGAGGGCTGTTTTCAGGCTGCCCACAGTCCCTTCAGGTTTTGGGTTCCTACTGGGATGCCTGGGCAGCCTGGGTGAGGAGCTGAGGGGCGTTTTCAGGCTGCCCACAGTCCCTTCAGGATTCGAGTCCCTACTGGGGTGCCTGGGCAGCCTGGATGCGGGTCTGATGGCCATTTTCAGGCTGCCCACAGCTCCCATTGACCCAACATCCCAGCAAGGCTAGCTGGAAGCAGGTTTCTGGGGTTTATTTATCTTCTATAATTGATACACTGTTGCTTTAAGCCAAGGCCTAGGCAGGTAATGAAGCCTCCTATTTGATTCAGCTCCGTGGCTTCTTTAATTGAAACAATGTTGCCTTAGTAGAGGCCCAGCCGGCCTAGGCAGGCAGTTTCCTCCATCGCTAGTGCAACGGAAGCCTCCTGTTTTCTCTAGCTCCGTGACTGCCTCCATCTTGGCTGGGTTAATTTGCATACAGCCACTCTGATTGGCTGGTGGGTGTGGCTTAGGCATCTTGGAGAAATGGTGAATTTCAATATTACTCTTTTATTAGATTAGATTCATGTATCTTAATGCTTTCTTGACTCACCACACCTCTAACAATGCACACAGGTACATACAAACCTTGCTCATTTCTTCTATTTCACATATAATATGAATTCTAAGTGCTTTATTTCTGCTATTTACATACCCCAGACCATTGGTTCCTCTTAAAATATGGTGCCTAGAACTAAAAGTAACAATCTGCTATGTTCTCTATCCAGATCAGAGTACAGAGGATTGCTTTTCTTAGCTCTTCAATTAGTCTGTAGTAGGAATACAGATGTTTTGTTCACATCACTTCCATGCAGATTTTATAGGTCATTCAGTGGGCTTGTTTTCAGTTCAGCTCAGGATCCCCTCTGCATTCGTCATTTATTTGACTCTAACGTGAAAGTACACTAGTTTATACATTGCCATCTGGGAGTGAAGGGATAGGTCAAAATACAGCGATCTGCAAGGTGTTGTGTCAGTGAGATCATTTTGCCCCTAAATATGATCAAGATACTCCCCTCAACTTTGATAGACAGAATTTAACTTGGTAGCCTTTCTAGCTCTTTGTTCTCTGTTTTGTTGTAGTTGCTTTATAAGTGAGTTAGAGAATATAATTAATATCAATCTCCCAGACTCCACAGAACCAGAAACATGCATTCACTTATAGAGAAAGGATAAAGAGATGAGGATTCTTAGTGTTTCAAGAGTAAGGGGCTAAATGGGTGCCAGGAAGTTAGAGGCTTTCTGATTACCAAGTTTCTGACATGTTTAGTTAACTTTTTGATTATCAGTAAATCCCTTAGCCAAGCTTAGTTAATCATCAAGAGCCAGAATAGACTGTGTCTTCGATTTCTGGAACAGTGAAATGGAGAACTTTCTAGGGCTAGAAGGAGAAACCTGCTTTAAAAAGCTAGAAGGATGCTTAAAAAAAAAACAAAAACCTGCCTGGCTGGCATTGCTCAGTGGTTGAGCATCATCCTATGAACCAGGAAGTCATGATTCGATTTTTGGTCAGGACACATGCCCAGATTTCAGATTGGGGGTGTCTCGACCCCCAGTAGGGGGCATGCAGGAGGCAGCCAATCAGTGATTCTCTCTTATCATCGATGTTTCTATTGCTCTCTCCCTCTTCCTTCCTATCTAAAATTATATATATTCCCCCATCCCCCGTTTTTAGCTATTTCGTGTTATTGAGAACTGTGCTTTAAAAGTTGACAACCTCAGTCATAGAGAATCATTGACAACAGTTGAGATTTCTGTTTCGAATTCCTGACTGACAAACCAGAGGTTTCTGGATCATACTTTTTTAGCTTTTCACTAGCATCCTCAAAGGTGGTCTCCCTTGGAATAAAATGACTAGGAAAGTGGGGACCCCCCCCCAAAAAAGAAGTTGAAAAGTCAAACTTATAATACAATTTTTACGAGAGGTTTATAATGTAATTTATTTTAAAAGTATTGCATACTGGTTAAGAACTTGAACCATTAATTTAAGCTACCTGGGTTTAAATCTTCATTGCTTCATTTAGCCTTGGGCGGGTAACTTGACTGCTTTCTGTGCCTTGTTTTCCCATCTGTGAAAGGAAGGGGTAATAGGGTTGTGAGGATTAAATGAGTTAATACAAATTAAACTCTTATAACAGAACATATATTGAATTACCTTCTGAGTTTAAGGCTATCAGTCTGAAATGTATTTGGACTCATTGAAACCAGGAAAAAAGCAAGTCACAGTAAGTAAATAGTGTTTCTTCAGCTAAACTGTTTTTAAAAATATATAATTGTTGCCTTGGCCAGTATGGCTTAGAACATTGGCCTGCATACCCAAGGGTCATGGGTTCAATTCCCACTCAAGGGCACATACCTGGGTTGCAGGTTCGATCCCTGGCCCCAGTCCAGACACATGCGGGAGGCAACCAACCAATGTGTCTCTCTCACATCAATGTTTCTCTCTATCAATCTCTATCTTCCTTTATCTCTCCTCTCTCCATCCCCCCCACTTCCCTTTCTCTCTCTAAAAATCAATAGGAAAAATTATCAAGTGAGGATTGACAACAATTTTATATCTTATATAATAAAAGGGTAATATGCAAATTGACCCTAACAGCAGAACCACTGGGAATGACTGGTCACTATGACACACACTGACCACCATGGGGCAGATGCTCAATGCAGGAACTGCCCCCTGGTGGTCAGTGTGCTCCCCACAGGGGGAGCTCTACTCAGCACAAGCCAGGCTGATGGCTGCCAGCACAGCGGTGG
>PVJC01043648.1:0-14435 GCA_004026665.1 Murina feae
TAGATGTCCCTCATTTCCCCCTTCCTTTGCTTCCCTCCATCCTGCCCCTGCCCCTCCTAGGCCTTCACCTTCTAGTGTGGCTATTTCTGGTCTACCCTCTCAGAATTTTTTAAAAAATGACACTGTTTCAAATGGCTGTTCTTATTTTTCTAATAAAGTGCCACACTTTGTCCACATATGCCTTGCATTTTATATTTGAATGCATGAAGGATAAGATGCTGATTTTTACCTTGAAATAAAACAAATTTTTGTTTTTCTCATTTAGCTGCCAAAATGGTATATTATTTAGATTCTTCTAGTCAGAAGCGAGCTATAGAGTTGGCAACAACACTCGATGAATCCCTCACTAACAGAAACCTCCAGGTAAAGAGTTTTTTATAACCTCTCTGTACGAGTACCTGAGTACTTTTTGTTCCTCTTTTTATCATGACAACAGTTGTCACAAAAAATATTTTTGTTATTTATGCATTCAAACTATTATGAATCCATGTCAGAAAGTTACCTTATCTTAAATTTATTTAGTATTGTGTGTTTGTGCACACATGCATAGTTGAGTACTTGGCATTTAATAACTAGTTTCACATCTGTTACTCTTTTTTTCTAGAAAAATGTTTTACTAAAAACATATATACTTTTCAGGGTTAATTTTGGATTTCAATTCATATCTCACATTGCTGAGCAAGCAGTGGTCTCAGTGAAGATTCTGACATGTTTAAAATGTATTTACCATGGGTTGAATTTATATACTCATTTTATAGCTTGTAATATAACATGAGATTAAAAGAGAGGTGAAAGAATACGGGTATGCTGCAAAATACAGACTAGTTTAAATTAAAAGCAAAGGACAGCTACTCTTTGTGATTAGCAGTCAGATTTTTTAAGAAAGCACTTGCTGAAATAGTTAAATATTTTCCTTTAATAGCAAATGAAGGAATATTTTTAAGGGGAACATTACACTTCTTGGTTGCTAATTAATACAGTATTTAGATCAGAGCATTTCTAGTCTGGCAAGGTTTATAGGATATTATATATCTGGAAACTACATAGTGTTTTCCAAGTGGGAAGATGAAAGAAAACATGAGAACTGCAAGTCAACACAAATCATTTAGAAATAGAAGCAGCAGATGTACTTAGGGGTTTGGTTGGAAGAATTAACAGTTTTCATGCACACATTTTGTTTTTGTATATATGCCCTTTGTGTTTGAGATGCTCTTTCCTGCTTAGTTATTGGACACATCTTAAGGTTCTCTTTAGTTTGAATACAAGGTTGAAGAGCAGTATTTGATTTTGCCAACTGGCTCTTAGCCTTCAAAAAAATTAAAGGCTTAAGTGCATTAATTGATCTTGGCATGTGAATTTTGACCTACACAGGGCCAAACTAAGCCAAGTTAAGGTCGTTGCTTAGGATTCAGCACTTGCTGAAAGTGACCGTCTCTTTAAATGTAGCACTCTGTATACCTTGCTTGCCCAACCTTAGTCCTGGCCCTGCTTAAACATTCATCCTTTATATAAACCCTGCAATTCTGAGGAAACTAATTCTATGGGAATATATATGTGGGAGAAAATGCTCTTATTTATCTTAAATATGTACATTGGCCTCTGTTGATAACAAAATGTCAGATTCACAGTAAAAACTTTTCTTTGGATAAATTATAACATGACCTTTTTTCTTTCTTTAGACCTGTATGGAGGTATTAGAAGCCTTGTGTGACAGTAGCCTAGGAGACTGTAAAGAAGCTGCTGAAGTTTATAGAGCAAATTGTCATAAGCTTTTCCCTTATGCTTTGGCTTTTATGCCTCCTGGATATGAAGAGGATATGAAGATCACAGTTAATGGAGATAGTTCTGCAGAAACTGAAGAACTGGCCAATGAAATTTGAACATCAAACAAGCAAATGGAATGACTTTGGACCATATCTAGTATATAATATTTTTGTCACGCACCTGCTGCATTGCTCTGACTTAAACAGAATGAGAAGAGTAAATGTTCTTGCCTTCAAATAGTGTTTTAAGTTTTTTATCCTGCTGAGAAAGTATATATAAAATACCTAACATATTACAGGATATAGGTTCAGTTTCTTAAAAAATTAAAAGCTGCTAAAATTGAGGGTTAAAAAAAAAAAAGACCTATCTTCTTCCTACCTACCTACCCATGTTTTTAAACTAATTTATATAAAATCTGGAGGCTGTTACAGCTAACAAAGCAGGTGTGTGGCAGAAATATTACTTTAAATTTGTCTTGTGAGATTTTACTATATCTCAGACAGCATAAATGCTGTTTTAGCACTGGATTCTTTCACTGAGCACAAAGAGTTGTTGGGGCTTTAGCATCTGACTGGTTTTGTTATGGGGTTCATTCTGGCCATAGGAAGTATGCAAATGTGAATCACTATTTACAGAGAAACCTACAACAGATGCTTGATGTTGTAGAAGCTGGGACATAGATACCAAGCAGAATTCTAAGAAACCTAGAGGGTGTTCAATACGCTTGTGTTTCCAAAATTCACTGTACATGATCAGTTTGGCGTTCTTGTACCACAGTTTTTTTTAACTGAAGATACCAGTTGGAACAATCAATTTTAACTAAAACTTGAAGAACTAAAATAACAATGCAAACCTTTCGGCATTGTTTTGGCCAAACTTGTTAAAACTGTAATGCAAGAACCAAATGCACTGTGATAAGGCACCAACTAATTAGCAAGCATGAATTTTTTCACCCAGAGTGAAAAAAGGAAATCTACCATGGCTTGAAGTTAAAGAGCAGAACTCCTGACTACCATTCTATGACTGATCAAGAGACTAATAGTTAAAAAACCTCAGCAGGCCTTGTTCACGATATGCAGAAAAAAGTGCTGCAGTTTAGATACCTCTGGAATTTTTCCACAGTGTCACAGGTTTGTAATACTTGAAGCCCTACATTTCTAAGAATATATTTCTTGCTCAGTTGTTTCAGGCAAGCCCAAGACTTTGTAATTTTTAAAGGGCCCAAGATTTTTTTTTTCAATAACAGACCAGCTTCTTTTTCCTGCAGTTACAGATGTAATTTCCTTTTTGTTGTCAAAATGAGGTACCAAATATGATGCAATAAATTGTTTTGAAAAACAGTTGTGTGAATATTTCAACTAATCTGTGTTGGGCTTCTGTGAAAATATACAGGTGGAAACAGAGGTTGCAAGCCAAAGGCGCTGTAGTATGCTGGAAGGCTAGTGCAGACGGGGGCTCTGCAGAATGGTCTAGCGCTGGTGTCAGGGAGTTCCGCAGTGTAGGTGCAGGGGTGCAGGGCCGCAGGGCCGCTCCAGCAGACTTCACTCAGGGCTGGGATGGCCGCAGGTACTATGAATGCAATTTGTAATTAATAATTTGAAAGGAAAACAACTATTATTTTGATTGAGGAAGTGAGTCTTAATATATTACATCTATACACAGAACCAGTTTCTGGCTCATGGTTCTCACTGTATTTGCAAGATCTGAGCAAATAAGATTAAGTAAAGTGAATCAGTTGTATGTGTAACTGGCTTTTTTGGTACTGTTATGGAAAGTATATTCTAAAGGGAATTTTTAGGAGACCCGATGCTTCCACTGATGGGACAGTTGTGCTAACTCAACCTTTCATAGTACATTCCTGCATTCCACATCCCAGTCTAATAATTCAGTGATGTAAAGAAAAGTACAAACTGAACTCGAGTGCTTTGTTATTTTTTATTAACTGGCCCTGTCTCAGGAACATCTTAGCAGATGGCAAAAACGCCAACATTTTTTTCAACTGTGAGTGGCAGCTGAAGTTCTTACTGTTGGGAAAGAACACTACTGCTACCTCTGCCACTAATGAGGTGATTGGAGGAGGCATCAGCCATATGATAGGGGGTGTATGTGTGAATTATGTTTAAATTCTACTGTATATTGAAATGGAATTATATTTGTTTTGACAATGTTGAAATGATGTAGATTGTCTTAGAATGAATATTAATAAGTACTCAACTCTCGATGCAGATGCCACTGGTGAGAAATTAAATTCCTAATACATATATTGTAATTCCAACCCAGTTTTACTGGAACTATTGAATAAATATTTTATTTTCTTTCAGGTTTACTTGATAGTGGATACATTGTCTGGTGTTAGGGGACCTTGAAGGGTCCATTTTATGTCCAGACATCATCCCTAAAACATTGTACTGTACTATTTTGCCCTGAATAGTATCAATGGGGTCATCTCATTTGCCTCATTTACTCTATTAATTCCAAATGATACTGTGGTGGTGGGGGTGGGGGAGGGAACAGGGTTAGAAAAACAAGTGGAAAAGAGAATGCGGTGATGTTATAATCTAAATAAGTGCCTTATGTTTATTGCTAAGAACTGGTGTTATCAACCCTTTTGAGTAGAAAGGGTCCCTTGACCTGTATTAACATAGGAAAGTAAAGTTCTTTCTGTTGTTCTTCATATTTACTACTCTTGTCATTTCTCATTTAAAAATTAAAGTCTGAGTAGGTTAGTTTACTCAACTTTAGATAGTTGCATCATACATTTTCAACATTTTTCTGTATCTATTATGCACAAGAATAAATGTGATCTTTAATAGCATGACTAAAAGTAGTCCCAGCATTAGTGAATAGCTTTCCCATGGGTTGTACGGGCCCTTGTTTTTCTAAGAACTGTTCGTCTTCCATGGTGTGTTGCTGTTAGAGCTGTGAAATGAAAGCTGTATTGATCAGAAGAGACCAGGGAAGTGTGGTCTAGATTCAGGTAGGTTGTGATAAATTCAGGGAAGTCTCTTCTGCACAATTTCTAAGAATATTCTAGTTGCCACGTATAGCATCTATTTAGAAAAAAGTAACAAGTGAAGTATTGGATTTTCTTACAAGACACGTATGTACTTGTCTTAATAATTATCAGCCTTAATTACTCAAGAGAATTCCAAGACTGACCTTTCAGATGGAAGATAGTCTTGTTCTGGCTCACGCTCCATTCAAGTTACTGACAGGGTTTCTTGATACCATTCTAGATCTAAACTTCACTGAATCCACTGCCAATACAAAGTCCTAGGAAATGGCTATGTTGCGCCATAAGAAACTGAAAACAAGTTTTTGATGATTGGAAATCGCACAACTTGTAGCAATAAAACATTTTGGAAAAGGTTCTTTATTGAATTGTACTTTGATCTTTCAGTATGTGACCTTCAAGAGAGGGATGTTGAAATAAAGTATTGGTGTATGCAGGAGGATGTGAGGAAAATGCTCTTACTTTGATAAAACAAAAATTAGACATGCTCTAGATTATACAGCCTACTTAACACTGCTACCTCCTTAGAGGGACATACTCCTCTTACAATACAGTAATGGGCAGAGGAAATGGAGCAGTATGTTGTAGGAAAGAGGGTCTAAGGCTTCCAGTCTCATTTTATCCAGTTGTCCTTGAAGTGATGCCATCTTGGAATTGTAGCAAGAAAAAGAATTGGTACTATTTAAATGAAAACTTTACCAAATTGTTGGTTATAAGCAAGCTTGGCATCTTAATCATTAGTGCTCTATAATTACAGAGTTCTATTTGCCAAAAAACAATATAGGCTTTGTCTCAAGGCTGCTTGTAGCAAAAGTAAAGTTGATACTTGGTTCTCTAACAAGACTAGTGTACGTCTTACATTTTTATATCAGGCTTTTCTTTGTGTCTACATTAAGGGCCAATTATTTCATACAAATGGTATAACTTCCAAATTGAAAAATTGATGGTGATCAATATTTTAATGATGGATATTTTAAGATCTATTATACAAAGATTTCTGCTGTTGCTGAATCTTCAACTTGGCCTCAATAAATACAAATTATTGCCTCCTTTAGAAACAACATAGGAGTGAAGAGAATTTTGGAATATGTTCTGGATCCCATGGTCATTACACTTGCCTAATCACCTGTACTTTGTGTAACAAACAAGAAGCCCCTCCATGTCATTCTATGGCTATTTTTACAATCAATTATGGTTTTCTACCATTGGGCTTTCATAAACTTGCCACTAGTTTACTTTGTTCTTTAAGTTTACTGGGTCCATTTTCTAGTGCTTAATGTCTCATTGCAAGTAGAATAGAGTTTTCTATACAAAACTCTGGTGTTCACTAATGAATAAGTAAATTAGCTACCATCTATCTTGTAAACTACCTTTTTAAAAAATACATATTTTATTGATTTTTTACAGATAGGGAGAGGGATAGAGAGTTAGAAACATCGAGAGAGAAACAGATCAGCTGCTTCCTGCACACCCTCTACTGGGGATGTGCCTGCAACCAAGGTACATGCCCTTGACTGGAATTGAACCTGGGACCCTTGTGTCCGCAGGCCAGTGCTCTGTCCACTGAGCCAAACTGGTTAGGGGTGAACTACCTTTTTGCCTTCAAGGAATCCTATTGCTGGTTGATTACTTTCAAAATGAAAAGGGGGCCATTTATAACATCTGTCTCCTAGATCCTTTAAGTTCTGAACTATGGAATACTAAATACTAATTCTTCCCTTTATTAACAGTAAAAAAATTTACTATGCATTAACAATAGAAGCATTCAGTAACACATTGAGCTAACATTGTTACAATGTTTACATTATTTGCTCTGATGTTCATTGAAAAGGACAGAAAAATAAGCCAACTGCTTCACTTGTATTTTTTTTATAACTTTTTACTTTTAAGAGCCTAGTTGTTATTTCAGGCATTCAGTTTCACAGCATTTTTCTGACATGTCTAATTACAATATGAAGTTAAATGATTAATGCTTTGGTTCAGACTCATGTAAATCCATTTCTAATGTAATGTGTGAAATTTCAGGATTTACACGGTACATTTTAGTATATAGTGGCTAGGAAAATAGTGGATATTCAAATTGTTAAATTTTCTGTAAATACTAATATTGCTCTACAGGTTGTAGAAAATAGCAATAAAGTACTATTAATTTTCAGGTCACCTGTAAAGGCTCACAAATTTTTTATCCCTTATGTGTTGAAGTATTCCCATTTATCTTCCCCTTGTCCCTCTCGGTTGGGCTTTAGGAATTTCTTCAAAATAACAGATTCATCATATTTAGGTCAAATGGATTTCTCACATCTAATTTTTGTGTCGTTCCCCCCCCCCCCCATAGTTTATCATGAATGGTTGTGACTGGCCTTGTAGGAAGCAGATGATGAGTGGAAGACCATCTAACTTTTCTCAGTTGCCTGTTCATTGTGGCATTTAGTTGGCAGTAAATCTATTCATCCTTCATGTCTTTAGCAACCAACCACCCAAGTAACATTCAGTATAAGTTACTAAAAAGGTTGTCACTCAGTAATTTCTCATCTTTCAAACAATATGAGGCAAGTGTTGCACACCAGCTACTTGGAGGGCTGTTTTCTGCAGTCTATGATCTCTACTTTTAATCATGGCAAGAAAGGAAACGGTAGGGATCTACAGGTTACTTGTAGATATGATCTACAGCCAATGTTCATCATAACTAGTTGCTGTGCTCCACCATTGGTCTCTAAGACAGACAGTTGAGTCCTCGTAAGTCAGACAACCCTGGTTGTGTATTAGAATCCCAGGGGAGCTATTCTAAAAACACAAACCCTGATATCCAGGTCTACCCACAAAGATTTTGATTTAAATGACCTGGAGTCAGGCCTGGGTATTGGTGCTTCTTTAGAATCACTACTACAGTTAGAAATTCTAAGTTGCAAAGTTGAGAATCAGTATGTTTGTTTAGAAAGAATTTTAAAACATATTATTGGGGTTTTTTTCCTCAAAGAGATAACAGAGGCAAACAACTATGTAAGGGCGAAAAGTAACTTTCCCCCATTTCATAAGGGAAAGAACTTGTATTTTGAATTTTCTGTTAAGAGCAGCTGGTTAGTTTTAAAGTGCATGCTTTTCCTTACCTAAATCACCTCTTCAAGGTTCTATTAGATGTCATGGTAATTTCTCCGTTGAGGCAACTGTTGAAATATAATTGCCATAGGTAGATGCTTGAGTTTTTTAAGTGGATGAGTACCAAAGCAAAGCTCAGATAGCAGGTTGTTAAATAAGAGTGGTGATAGGTACCGCTCCCTGAAGGACTGCACTTTTTATAAGCAAGTGAATTACTGTTACAAATCAGATGTGGAAGCAACCATGATTCTGGGACCCACAATTTCAATGTTGGCGTGTAGGTGTAGAACATGGAAAGGAGGCTGACATGCTACAGAATTATATATCAAACTAAATCTGCTTTAGAGCTGTTGAAATAGTATTCTGGATAGATGTTCCAAATCTATCCAATCTAATATTTTTCTTTTGTAAAATAGGAATTGTTTTTCATAGCCTACCCCTCAATTCTGTCTAGTTTACTCTTGACTAAAGAAGTTGATAAGTGACCTTGGTAGTGTTGACACTGTTCACATTCTTGAGTTGACAGAACATGGATAATTTTCCCTCACCTTGGCAAACTGGAAGGGTTAAAGTGTTTTAGTCTCTTCACATAGAAGATCTACCTTATGCTTTCGTTACTTTTTTCTCATCCTTGTGACTAAATGCCAAATTTCTAGTATAAACCCTGTGGCTTGATGGACAACAATAGTGTGATGCAGTTGAAAATATTTAAGTCAAAATAGAACTAGGTTTAAATCCTGGCTCAGGTACTTTATGCAAGATGCTATGAATTTCTCTATCATATAGTTGTTGGAAGGATGAAGTAACATGGCATATGAAGTGATTAGCACAAGCATTAACTACAAATATTCATTATAAATAGTAAGCATTCACTATATTTTTATAAAAGGATGTTCTTCACTGTTTTTCAATATTCTAGTTGATTATTTTTACTTGTTTACTGCAGTATACTGGGCCAGCATATTCAGTTTATAATCTTTTCCTAGATACCAACAATTCAATATTTGAATTTTCCCCTAGTATTTTACTTAACATGTGCTAGTATGTACACTATTTTGCCTTTTCGAGAGGAAACCACCTGTGATCCCGCCATTCTCCATCAACATTTTGACGTTCATGGAAACTTACTAGTGTTTCTACAAACTTGGCAGATATGTCACTGCTGTTTAAAATTATTGATGTGAAATAAAGCCAGTTACAGTGTCCCTCCTTTTATCCACACAGTAGTTACTGAATGCTTACTACCTCCAAGAACTATGTTTCATACTGGGGATATATGACATAACAGTACATAGTCTTTGCTCTCACATTTTTCATAGGCTGGTAAAGGAGACAGACAAATCAAGAAATGAATGCAACAGCAATATGTAACTCCCTAGCAGTCAGTATACATTTGTTCACTTAAGTTTGGAAAAATAAAGATGAGTTTCCTAGACAGACAAAAGATACTATGTGCCTGAAGGCACAGACATGAAATGAGATCGTATATTCAGGGATTTTATGTGAAGTTGTGTGAACAGAATCTGGGAAAGAGGCTAGGGCTCAGAGTAAAGAGAGACTTAGATGATTTACTTACTAACAGGCTGGATTTGGCTTTGTGTAAGCAAAGGACAGTTACTGGAGACTTAGGGAAGGATGATTGAGAGAATTGGGCTACTAATGTGAAGGAGGAGATGCAGAGCACGATTGGAGGTGCCAAGACTAATTAGGAGACTCAGGTTGAGCTAATGAATTATAGTTATCAATATATGCCAGGCGACATAGTATTTTGCATCTGTTAGCTCACTTAATTCTTAAAAAAAAAAACACAAACCCATGTGAGGTAAGTAGCACTCCCATTTAACGGAACACTTAAAGATCATAATTTGCCTATGGGTCACACAACTTGTAAATGATAAAAATCTGCATTCAAGCCAGTTGTGTCTAACTCCAGGGTGCTTGCTTTGATCAATATAACCTGCAAGAAGTGGTAAGAACAACAGTTAAGTATGGAGAGGAGAGCAAGACATATACAAGATACTAAGAAGCTGTTACATCAGCTGACTGTGTTGGAAGAAAGTGGATAGTGAATGGAGAAGGAAATTAACAATGATGTCTAGAGTTTTGACAAAACCCTGCTGTTGTCTTTGTTTAAACTCTTTTTTATTGATTTCAGAGAGGAAGGGCAAGGGAGAGAAAAACATCAGTGATAGTGATGAGAGAAAATCATCAATTGGCTGTCTCCTGCACACTCCACACGGGATGAAGGCCATATCCCAGGCATGTGCCCCGACTGAGAATTGAACCTGGTTTATAGGTCAACGCTCAACCATTGAGCAACACTGGCCAGACTGGGTTTTTTTGTTTGTTTTTACATTTTTATTGTTTTTATAGAAACATCTCAATTGGCTGCCTCCTGCATGTCTCCTACTGGGGATCAGTCCCAAACCAGGGCATGCGCCCGGCCAGGAGTCAAGCCAGCAAATTCTTGGTGCATGGAAAGCCACCCAGCTAGCTGAACCACACCGACTGGGCTAAAACTGCTGTGACGGTATCATTCAACTGTACGAAGTGGGAAGATGCCCCAGCCAGCTTGGCTCAATGGATAAAGAAATGGCCTGCGGACTGGACTGAAGGGTCATGGGTTTGATTCTGGTCAAGGGCACATGCCTGGGTTGCAGGCTTGATCCCCCAGTAGAGGGTGTGCAGGAGGCAGCTGATCAATGATTCTCATCATTGATGTTTCTATCTCTCCCTCTCTGAATCAATTACAAAAAAGTGGGAAGAAGAAATTGAGGGGGAAAGTGAGGTCCTTTTCAGACATAAATTTCAGATGCGTATGGGGACATGTAAAAGTCCCAGTAAGATGTGTAGTTCATAGCTAGATATGGGTGTGAAACCTAGAATACAGGTGATTGAAGAGTGAGTTGTGAGTAGTGTGTGTGGCCTGGACAAGACTGCTCAAAGAGGATGAGCAAAGTGACACAATTAGCCCTAGCTCATTTGGCTCAGTGGATAGAGCATCAGCCTGTGGAACACAGGGTCCCAGGGTTAATTCTGGTCAAGGGCACATACCCAGGGTTGCAGGCTCGATCCTCAGTAGGGGGCGTGCAGGAGGCAGCCAATCAATGATTCTGTCTCATCATTGATGTTTCTATCTCCCGCCCCCCTTCCTCTCTGAAATCAATAAAAATTTATTTTTTATAAAAAAGATGACACAATTAACAACAGAAGCATGTAGAGGAAGAGAGGCTAATAAGAAAAAGTAGTAGATGATAACAGTATTGAGGAATCAAAGTTTGTTTTTTTAATACATCTTTATTGAATTTAGAGAGGGTGGGGGAGATAGAGAATCACTGATTGGCTGCCTCCCACACACACCCCCACCCCAAGGGATCGAGCCCGAAACCTGGGCATGTTCCCTGACTGGTAATTGAACCGTGACCGCCTGGTTCATAGGTCGATGCTCAATCACTAAGCCACACTGGCCAGGCCAAAGTGTTTTTTTAAAAATATTTTTATTGAAAGTATTACATATTTCCCCTTTTTTCTCCCATTGACCTCTTATAGCCCATCCCCATCCCAGGCCTCCATCATCCTATTGTCTGTGCCCATATATGCAAACAAATTCTTTGGTTGACCTCTATCCACCTCTGCCTTCCCTCTGAGATTCCACAGTGTGTTCCATGCTTCTATGTCTCTGTATCTATTTTGTTCAACAGTTTATTTTATTCATTAGATTCCACATGAGTAAGAACATGTGACACTTGTTTTTCTCTGGCTTATTTCGCTTAGCATAATACTCTCCAGGGTCCTCCATGCTGTCTCCAAGGGTAAGATTCTTTTTTACTGCTGCATAGTATCCCATGGTGCAAATCTGCTACAGCTTTTTTATCCACGCATCTACTGATGAGCACTTGGGCTGTTTCCAGATCTTAGCTATTATAAATTGTGCTTCTATAAATATAGGAGTACATACATTCTTTCTGATTGGTGTTTCGGGTTTCTTAGGATATATTCCTAGAAATGGGATCAATGGCAGGTCCATATTTAATTAAGAAAACTCCACACTGTTTTCCATAACGGCTGCATCAGTCTGCATCCCCATCAGCACTGTGTGTTCTAGGGTTCCCTTTTCTCTACATCTTCACCAGCACTTGTCATTTGTTGGTTTGTTGATGGTAGCCACTCTGACAGGTCTGAGGTGATACCTCATTATCATTTTAATTTGCATCTCTCCAATGACCAGTGATTGAGCATTTTTTTAAAAATATATTTTATTGATTTTTTACAGAGAGGAAGGGAGAGGGATAGTTAGAAACATCGGTGAGAGAGAAACATCGATCAGCTGCCTCTTGCACACCTCCTACTGGGGATGTGCCTGCAACCAAGGTACATGCCCTTGACCGGAATTGAACCTGGGACCTTTCAGTCCGCAGGCCGACGCTCTATCCGCTGAGCCAAACCGGTTAGGGCTGATTGAATATATTTTTATGTGTCTTGGCCATCTGTATGTCCACTTTAGAGAAGTGTCTATGTAGGTGCTTTGTCCATTTTTTAATTGGACTATCTTTCTTTTGTTAGGTTGTATGAGTTCCTTACATATTTTGGATATTAACCCTTTATCAGATGTATTATTAACCCTTTATCAGATGTATGTTCTCCCATACCGTGGGCTCCCTTTTCAGTTTGATGGTGGTTTCTTTTGCTGTGCAGAAGTTTTTAATTTGGTGTACACCCATTTATATTCTCTTTGTTTTTCTTGCCCTAGGAGATGCATCTGTAAATATATTGCTATGAGAGATATCTGAGATTATGCTGCCTATGGTTTCTTCTAGGATTTCTATGTTTTCATGTCTTACATTTAAGTTTCTTTTAAGTCTCTAACTATTTTGAGTTTATTTTTGTGTATGGTGTGAGTTGGTGATCTCGTTTCATTTTTTTTGCATGTATCTGTCCAATTTTCCCAACACCATTTATTGAAGAGAATGCCTTGACTCCATTGTATGCTCTTGCCTCCTTTGACAAATATTAATTGAGCATAATGGCTTGGGTTGATTTCTGGGGTCTTTTCTGTTCCTCAAAGATCTGTAGGGTCAAACTCAAGATACCACCTATTTGGTAACATTTTACAAGTCTGAATATCAAATATTGGCAATGATGTTGAAAACCACAGGAACTTTCAGGCCCTGGGAGTAAAACTGATTGTCATTATAAGGGAACTTGGCAATATTCTTTTACTAAAATTAAACGTGCATATCTTATGAAGTAGCAATTTCACCCTGTAAACATTCCTACACATTTACCAGAGAGATGTGTCAGAATATTCATCACAGTATTGTTTATAGTAATGAAATCTGAAAGTAAAAGGTAACATGAAGATGAATAAATTGTTCCATATTCATTTAATAAGAGTGCTATACAGCTAAAATGAATAAGCTGGTAACAAGTGAATTGAGGATCACCCTCCAAAACAGTGGTGAGCCAAAAAAAGTTACGTTAGATGGCATCATATTATATATCTTGTATGTAAATTTTTGAAAAATTTAAAACAATACTAAGTATGGTTTACGGATATATTCATGTAAAGTAAAAGTTTAAGAAACAGAGTTGGGTGTTTTAAACAAAATTCAGGGTGGTGGTCTCTTCAGAGAAGGGAGAAGCATGTAGTTGGCCTATAACTTTTATTTCTTAAAAAGCATGCTTGAGGTAAATGCAGCAAGAGTTAAGAAGATGTGGTGTCTTTGTTAATTTTGAGCTTATATGGGATGCTTTTAAAAAAGTAAAACAAAATTTTTTTTAAATTTTCCATTGAAAAAGGAGGTGGACAAAAATCTAAATAATAATTCACTCAGAAACTACAATTGAAACAAGAGCTACTTGTTTTTTTATACTCTCC
This sequence comes from Murina feae, assembly GCA_004026665.1. Classification (NCBI taxonomy): domain Eukaryota; kingdom Metazoa; phylum Chordata; class Mammalia; order Chiroptera; family Vespertilionidae; genus Murina; species Murina feae. Next base: position 13,752 of record PVJC01043648.1, read on the forward strand.
CAAAAGGTCAAGGGCACTTTTACTGATTTATCAAGAATGAGAAGATGCAAAGCAGGAGGAAGAGTGCCAGGATGTGTAATATCAGTTTTCAGGAGGAAAAGAGGTTCCAATAATATCTAAAATGTTCTCTACCCCTTATAATTTTCATAGCGCTCATATGTAGGTATTATTTCTCTTCTTCACAGGTGAAGAAATGTATCTTGGAGTCTTAAATGACTTGCATTTACTGGATTTTGAATTAGGAAGCCCTTCATCAAATTAGCGGTAGAGAGCCAGGCCAAAGTACCTGTGTGTACCTTTCCCAGTGTTGCTTCTCCCATTATCAGCTGGGTGTTCATGGTCAGAACTGTGGATGTTAGAGCAGGAACATGAACCCAGGTTTTTCGTTTCAAGGCATACTAAATGCTTTGTTCCTGGATCCCGTTATTCTGCCTGGAGAGCTACTACTGAAGTTAAATGCCTTGTGCTATTTACCACTTCCTTAGAAGAAAAAACTATTGAAATGGCATTTTCTAAACTATGTGTTTTTGCATGAATTGTTTATCCCTTCTTAATTATTCAACACTAGAGGCCCGGTGCACGAAATTCATGCATGGAGTGGTGGTGGTTGTGGTGGTGTCCCTCAGACCAACCTGCACCTTTTCCAATCTATGACCCCTTGAGGGATGTCCGGCTGCCCGATGG
>PVJC01043649.1:0-14520 GCA_004026665.1 Murina feae
GGCAAATTGGGCAAATCCACACCCATGTTGGTTGTCTTACACTGCAATCTATTAAACAGGCATGGTCCGCCGATGTCTGTTTTCTCCAGCGCAACAATTAGCAGTTGCTTTAGGAGAGTTTGATAGACTGCTGACCATCTCTCGAGACCAGCGGTTCTCAACCTGTGGCGGTCGAAAAACCCTTTCACAGGGGTCGCCTAAGACCATCCTGCATATCAGATATTTGCATTAGGATTCATAACAGTAGCCACATTACAGTTATGAAGTAGCAACGAAAATAATTTTATGGTTGGGTCACAACATGAGGAACTATATTTAAAGGGCCAGAAGGTTGAGAACCACTGCTCTAGACTGAGTTTTCTATTTATTTATTTAACATATATTTTTTATTGATTTCAGAGAGGAAGGGAAAGGGAAAGAGAAACATCAGTGAGAGAGAATCATCAAGTGGCTGCCTCCTGCATACTCCCCACTAGGGATGGAGCTCGCAACCCGAGCTTATGCCCTTGACTGGAATTGAACCTGGGACCCTTCAGTCCGCAGACTGACACTCTATCTATAACCCAGACTGGCTAAGGCTCTTTTAATTTGTTTTAGAGAGAAATATCGAGTTGTTCTGCTTAGTCATACATTTATTGGTTTATTCTTGTGTATGCCCTTCCTGGGGATTGAACCCGCAATCTTGGCATATCAGGATAATGTTCTAACCAACTGAGCTACCCTGCCATGGCTAATCTGGGTTTTCTAATAACTCACGCTTTATCTTTGACTCAGATCTGTTCCTGTAAGAGCTTTTAGGCAGTATTAGGAAAAAGGTTAAATATCTCTTCCAAATGTGTTATTTCACAAATGAGGAAGTTAGGGCTAAAATAATCAGGGACTTGGTCTGTTCAAGACTCCATAGCTAATGGGTCTGTTGTCTGTCACTTAGATTCATCAGTCAGCCCTGAAGGCAGGATTATCAGGACTTTGTATGTTATCTCCACAGAGCCAGCCTAAATGACTGTTGTATCTATTTCTATTTCTAGCTTATAAAACACTAGAGGCCCAGTGCACGAATTCATGCACCAGTGGGGTCCCTTGGCCTGGTCTGCGAGATCGGGCTTAAACTGGCTAAGGGGTCCCGGATTGCAACAGGGTACAGGCCAGGCTGAGGGACCCCACCGGTGCATGATCAGGACGGGGAGAGACATGGGAGGTTGGCCAGCCTGGGAAGGACCACGGGAGGGCTCCAGGGTGTGTCCAGCCCCTCTGGCTCAGTCCCCATGGGCTAGACCCCTGCAGCAAGCTAACCTACAGGTTGGAGCATCTGCCCCCTGGTAGTCAGTGCATGTAACAGCAAGAGGTTGAATGGCCTTAGCATATCATTAGCATATTACGCTTTGATTGGTTGAATGGATGACCTGACTACTGGACACTTAGCATATTAGGCTTTTATTATATAGGATTCCTGTTTCTTGATTGGTTACTGAAAACTTCTCAAGTCTCTTCTCAATGAAATAGAGAAAACACCTCAGGTTTGATCTGGGGATTATAGGGGTTGATGAAAGAACACCTGTCAGCCTGGCTCAATCAATGTGTGTTTTTTCCTTGCTCCCTAGTAATGTGTTGGGTGGAGTGACTACATTAAAAGAGCAGATGCATTTGTGGCTTTTTTAAAATTGATTTGAGATAAAGACATCCATTTATTGTTCCACTTACTCTTGAGTATATTGGTGGATCCTTGTATGTGACGCTCTGCTGAACTACCTGGCCACAGTGCATTGGTGGCTCTTGCAGCTCCTTTCAGGAGCTGAGCCCTGGTGGTAAGGGATATACTGTCTTGGTTTGGTCTGTGGCTTCAGTGCTTTTCTGTGTAAATCACCTGAGCTATCTGGCAGTCTCAGTGGGATTTTATTTTGTTCCCAAGGTAAACTACACTAAGTATTTTTAAATCAAGGCTGTCTCTGAATCTCTAGTCTGCATAGCTCTTACCCAACAGCCTCAGCCTTAGACCCCTGGGACTCTGTCTCTTCTCTCAAGATACACGTGGATTTCTTCCTAGCTCTACTCATTCATTTAATTTGATGAGGGCCTGTTATGTGTCCAGGCCTGGACTGTTGTAGACCAAAGATATAGTAGTGAACAAAAGAGAAAAAATGCATATCCTCATGCAATTTGTATTTTAGTGAATAGTAAAAAGGAGAATAGTTATGCTTTTCTTCTCCTTGCAGTTAGGCTCATTAGGTTGTTCATTGGGTTGTAAACAGAAGTCTGATTTCTGGACTGAAGCATTTATTTGTTGGTGCAGAACTCAATAGTGTTCTCCTTTTCTTGCTTCAATCATGGAAGCATACAGAGAGAGGAGCCATGAGATCAAACCAGTTTGGAATACTGTGCCTCTCACATGGCAGGACAACTGTTCCGGAGAGTCCCCAGACCTATAATGGGCTTTGTGGCAATGAAAAATAAATTATTGTGCTTAACCACTGAGACATTAGTGCTGTGTGTTTCTACTACATAACCTGGCCTGTTTCAAAAAGTTCAAAGTCTTGGTGACACAGTCATCATCTTTTTTCTTTTCTTAATTTACTCATTTTTAATATATTTTTATTGATTTTAGAGAGGAAGGGAGAGGGAAAGAGAGATAGAAACATCAATGACAAGAGAGAATCATTGACCGGCTGCCTCCTGCATGTCCCCCACTGGGGATCAAGCCCACAACCTGGGCATGTGCCCTTGGCTGGAATCAGACCTGGGACCCTTTAGTCCACAGGTGATGCTCTATCCACTGAACCAAACTGGCTAAGGCAGTCATCTTCTTGATCTCCATGGGCTTGACCCTTGTCACCTGTGGCAGTTTTGGCAAAGCTAACCAAGTCTGATTCTTTTCACAAAGGCTTTGGATCCTGAATTTTCCAGGTGGTGGTGGTGGACTACTCTTTAGCTCAGTCACTTGACTAAGTCTACCCTAAGAGCTACTTTCTTAATCAGATCAAGTTTCTTATCTTTATCCTGTTTGTTTTTAATCCTCACTGGGGGATATGGGGTTTTTTAAAATTGATTTTAGAGAAAGAAGAAAAACCCATCTACGTGAGAAACATGGATCTGTTGCCTGCCCCAACCAGGGATCGAACCACAATGTAGGTATGTGTGCTGGCCAGAAATCGAACCCTCAACCTTTTTTTTTTGGTGGGTGGGTGTATGGGATGATGCTCCAATCAGCTGAGCCACATGGCTAGGACTCCTTATCCTGTTCTTATAGTCAAACCCATGCTCCACTCTCATCTGCAGCTAAGAAACACACCTTAAGAGGGTGCACTGCAGAAGTTTCTAGGTGGCTGAGGAGTGACTAGGGTGCGGAGAAGCACTGTTCTGCCCCTGCTTCTTTTCAGTCAGACTCTGCTCTTTCCTGTCAATGCAGCCATCTAGTTACATTGCCCTCTGATTAGGGAGACAACAAGATACCCTAGAAAGTTCATGACACTGGAGCCAAAGGTAATTGAGCATTTTATTATATTCTGTAATTATGATAGTCAGTGGATCTAATACTTTTACCAACTGTAAAATAAATATAAGAGCTTGCAGATATGTTGCAAGGATCAAAGTAGATAAATGTACTTAGGACAAATTGCTCAGTGTTATGCTTAATCAAAAATGGGATACATAACCTAAGGAGGTGTATCAGTCTAATTCACATTTCCTCTCCCTCCATTTATATCCTGATGGACTACTCACCTTCATTGGGCAATAAGAGTATTTAGAAATGATCGAGGGATGAAGGGGGACAGAATAAAGGCAGACCATGTAGAAACTGCCACTATTTTTTTTCCCTTACACTAAATACCCCAATTCATTAGCTCCCTCTTGAATATACAGAGTATTGCAATCTAGACTAACACATGAATATTAAGGAAAGTGTATCAAAAGGGAAATGATTGAAGATTGAATATGTTTCAGTACATACCTAAATGCAGTTTTTTGTTTGTTTTTGTAAGATGAGGTCAATATATTGAAATAAAAACTTGAAAACATAGTATATGGGCATAAATACAGATTAAGGTCCAGAAAGAACTATATAGTACTAATCATTTCCTTTGAGGAGTGTAATTTTTGAGGTAAGAAAATGATGAGACTTTACTTTTAGGAGAGAATATTTTGTAGTATCTATGCAATATTAATAACAGGATAAAACATTGGGTTAAAAAAAGAGTTGTAGTCCCACTTTTGGCATTAGGCATTAAAAGAATGCTCAGTCTTTCTCTTTTCTCTACCCAGAAGTCAAGCCAGAATGAGCAACTGGACTGCAAGGAGGCTAGAGCTAATAACAATGAAAGCAAGGATTCATCCGTGAGCAATGAAATGGGCACTCTAGTTCAGGATACCAGAAATCCTGGGCTGTTCTTAAACTGACTGGTAAAGAATCCTCTTACAGAAGAAGCATAGAAGAGGTAGCAAGAGCAAAGGGAAGAGAGGTAAGGAGGTCTCAGGGGCCAAGCTCTGCTTTGGCTATGACCACCCATCCACCACCTTAGGTTGAGAAAAAAGGGTGACAATCAGTAGGCTTCGCCCTACATTTCTCTGGATTATATTGAGAATATCTGATCCAGGCTATGGGAAATGGTTAGGAATTCTTGGAAAAAAAGAAATAGTGTTGCCCTGTGGGGTGTGGCTCAGTGGTTGAACGACAACCTATGAACCAGGAGGTCATCGTTCGATTCCGGGTCAGGGTATATGCCCAGGTTGTGGGCTCTATCCCCAGTAGGGGACATGCAGGAAGCAGCCAATCTATGTTTCTCTCTCATCAGTGTTTCTATCCCTCTCTCTAAAATAAATAAAAATACATATTTTTTTAAGTTAAAAAAAAGGAAGTGTCAATTGAAAAATTTAACCAATTAGTTAAAATGTTTCAGTGATGGAGATACTAAGATACCATATGAAGAGCCCTAATAGTTAATTTTCAGGGGGAATATCCGGCTTTTTAATGAACATCTGAAGGGCTGAATCAAACCAAGAGGATATTACACATCTGAAGAACTCTATAGACTTGGGAGTGTTGCCTTTTGTACAACTTACTTCAAATTCATTCTCAAGGGGGTAGTGCACTGAGGCAATTTTAGGCAATGATACATAAACACTAAGATAATAGAGATCATAACTATAGGAAGCACCATACAGGGGGTTGGGAGAATACAAGAAAAAGTCTGTATTTATCAGAAATTAGAAGTTTGGAAGAGAGGCCCTGCAGAGCTGGCATTCAGATCTTGAAGGGTTAGTGGTCAGGTGGTGCTGCCAGACTGGCACTGATATTTCTTTTTAATATATTTTTATTGAATTTAGAAAGGAAGAGAGATAGAAATATCAATAATGAGAGAGAATTATCTATAGGCATGCACCCTGACTGAAAATCAACTGTGACCTCCTGGTTCATAGGTCATTGCTCAACCACTGATCTACACCAGCTGGGCATGACACTGGTATTTCTGAGGTGTCCAATGAGGATAGTTCTAGAAGATAGTCTTTGTTCACTGCTTCGTATGTACCTCCTACTATAAAACCTGGTACACTATAGACAATCAAATATTTCCTAAATGAATGTATTCTCCAATTCTTACCTCTCTACTCCAGACCATCCAGAATAGCTCACAGGCAAGTGTTATGATCTCTAGTACCATGTTCCTTTTTCTGCCCAGCATACTCGAGAATAAAGCACGTTGGAGGGTAGAGGCAAACTAAAACTGCAAGGAGGTCAACACTTGCATCAGTTTTCCCTAGCCACTGCAAACCCATGAGTGGGAGAACCCTGATAGTGAGGCCTCATTAAATATCTCCACTTCCTCAGCATTTTCATTGACTTTCACTGGCTCTTCTCAGTCATCAAATCTAACTTCTTTGCCCTGACCAGTTTGGCTCAGTGGATAGAGTGTCGACCTGCAGACTCAAGGTACCCGGGTTCGATTCCGGTCAAGGGCATGTACCTTGGTTGCAGGCACATCCCCAGTTGGGGGTGTGCAGGAGGCAGCTGATCGATGTTTCTCTCTCATCGATGTTTCCGACTCTCTCTCCCCCTTCCTCTCTGTAAAAACTCAATAAAATATATTTTTAAAAAATCTAACTTCTTCAAGCTCATATCCAAAGCCCTTCATTATTATATCCATTCCATGCCAGGCTGTGCCAAACAGGTCACATTCAAGCCTAACTCCTTGCCTTTGCCCAGGATTTTGGAAGATGTTAATTTTTGTCTCTGTGCAGATTGTGTAATTATATGACTTTGGGAACTAACATGCATAGCTTGTTATAAGGGCCATGCTTAAGGACACTGTATGCAGGGAATCTTAGAGTAGCTCCAGCAAGGCTCAAACTGAGGAAATACTGAAGTATGTTCTATGTCCTGCCTTTGCATCCTCTTCTTCCCCAAAATTTAGAAAAATGATAATTTTTTGTGCCTGCTTTGCCCATACTGAATTTCCCAAAACAAAACAAAACAAAACAAAAAAACAAAACTCAGAGACCATTTTGCTGGCTTTTCAACATACCTTAGCCAAGGTACTAACAACTTGCCTGTAAGGGCCTGTATAGCATACCCATCTTTTACCACATTTTATCTATGGAGATTTCATAGAAGCTGGAATATCTACGCCTTGTTCTATATCAATAAGTCGTACTAGTAATTTTGGTTCCTAGTGCTCCTCACATTCACTCTTCCTTTCACCTGCAGGCACAGCCTCCTGCAGTTCCTATATTTTCCTTATGCCTATGATCTCCCTTCACTGTGACCTCAAATCCTTCCCACCAAATTCTATTCTTCCTCCCTATTTCTTGCCCCTTATTCTTTCTGCATGACCTACTGCCCTAACGCAGATTCTGCACATAGATCCTCTTCAGAACCCTGCAGGCCTCAACACAAGTGCAAAGTTTCTAATTGAGAAAATTATAACCATAGGCCAAGGAAGGAGAGGGAGAAATACCTTTATTTTCATCAGACATAATAATGCTTATAAACTTGTATAAATTCTGAGAGAAGAAACCAAGAACTGGGTTGGGAGCGATGGTGAGATGAGAAATCTTACAAAAAAAAAAAAAAAAAGGTCGCTTTGATGTCATATTACCCAATGGCTTGACCTATCCTTTCTTTCCTTTGTTCATAGCTCTGTTGCAGGATATGACCTGAAGGTTGCCATAGTATATAGCAGTAGGTGCCCAGTGGTCAATTATTGGTTTAGAACAGAGCCAGGCTATTAAAATTCTAGATGTACTCCCCAGGAGGGGACAGTATTTCTTCCCTGATATGACTCAGAAATAGTTCTCAGGCCACTAGCTACATGTTCTTTGTTTAGAACAAGGATACTGTAGATTCCCAGCAGGAATTATGGGTTTGATATCCTTCTCCTCTTCAAAGAAAAATGGAAATCCACAGTGAGACAGGACTTTGAAGTTCTAGGCAGAAATAGAAAGAGGGCTGTGCATTCTTAGGTTGATTCATATTCTTGCACATGGTTCTTGAGATCCGGTTGTCAAGTTTACTGCTAAGTCAGGAATTGGCTGGTAGAACTATCCATAGAGGAAAGCTCTCAAATACATATGTTGACCTAAGGAGTTACTGTGTCAGGTTTTCTACAAACTTTGACATCACTTCCTTACTTTTATGTATCTCTTATGTATATCCCAATGGCAGATAAGGGAAGAGTTCTTAGTGAAGCTTTTTTCCCACTGGAAGCACTTATGTGGCTTTTCCCCGGTGTAGGTTTCTTGGTGGGCACTGAAGCGGGAGCTGTTCTTAAGAGCTTTTCCCACACTGGCACACTGGTACAGGCCCCCCACAATGTGGACTTGCCAGTAAGCACTAAATAGGAATTTGTTAACCCTCTTCCAACAGACAGTGCACTGATAAGGCTTCTCCCCAGTGTGGGTCCTCTGGTGGACAATGAGGCTAGAGCTCTGGTTGAAGCTTTTCCCACATTCCCCACACTGGTATGGTTTCTCCCCTGTGTGAGTCCTCTGGTGGGCAGTGGGGTTGGAGTGTTTACTGAAGCCTTTCCCATATTCACAGTATTTGTGAGGCTTCTCTCCTGTGTGGATTCTGATGCCTAACAAGGTGAAAACTCTGCTAAAGCTTTTCCCACATTCATGACATTTAGAAGCTTTTTCCAATGTAGGGGCTGGTTGGTGATGAGAGGAGAGAATTCTGAGAGTATTCTCTCCCACACAAGAGATGTGTCCAGGGCTTCTCAGTCCAAAATCTCTGGTGACTCATCCTCTCCTGGGATGGGGCTGTCTTCTCACTCTGCCCTGGACAATGTCTACTAGTATGTCACTTTCTTGTCACTGGTTCATGCTCCTAGCCTGCTTTGAACTCAAAGTGCCAAAAAACTTTTCTGCTAAACTTTATCTGTAAATCCTTGTTCATTTCTACTACTTCTGAATTATTCCATTTTAGATTCTCTTTTTTAACCCCATTCTTCATCTCAGAACCTGAAAGAATAAAATTACATTGGACTCTGGAGAAGGAAAACAATGGAATGAGGAAGAGTTACAATTAAACTACCATAAGGAAGAAATACCTAATTGAATTCTTCATGTGATTAAGTCTTCTGCTAATGAATAGCCTAACTTTCATTTTCCAATTGTAACACTTTTCAACTCCAAATTTGTGGCCACCCTACTTTTCTTGGGTGAGGATTAAATAAAACAAAATAGCACTGCTTTAGCCTGGGGTAGGGCAGAGTCAGAACAATAGTTATCAGGTCAGAGGCAAAGCAAGGTAAGGGAGGTATGACCTCTTTGGGAAGGTTAGCAGTCATGTGGACCACATAAAATGCTTTATAACATCTCTGGGAAAGAGTTTTAGAGTGAGTCAGTACAAAGTCAAATGGGAACTTCAAGAGACAAAAAACATTAACCACAGCTCACCTGATCTCAGTGGTACAGAGCCCAGACCATCTCCTGGTTTTGAAGACCCCTCTTCTGGAGATGATTCCTGGCAGCCTGTGGAGTAAGCCAGGCTAGGGGAGAAATATCCACTATTAGAGGGCAGCTCCCACTAACAGAGGTTCTGAGTGGGATCCCTGAACCAATAGCATCAGCAATACCTGGGAACCTGTTACACATGCATATTCCCAGGACCCACCTCAGATCTGAGAAAGTCTGTAAATGATGCCTGGGAATCTATTTTACCATGTCCCCACCTTCAAGAATTCTACAAAAGAAATAGTTCATTTTGATGATATTTAGAGGTCTGTGGACTTGGGGAGGTTGCAACACTTGGGATCTGAGCAGCCTATGGGCATGGTGAGTGACAGGAGAACTGGGACATAGTGAATCCTACCCCCTTTACTCATGCTCCAAAGCTTCAGAAATCACACACGAGAGCACAGATGTTCCCAAGGATTAAAAGGACATAAATGCTAAATGGCAAAGCTTAAAAAGATATTGATAGAGTATTTACATTGCTCAAAAAATACAAAAGTTAATAAACCTTTTAGACAGTTACCCATTTCATTAGCAGAAGGTTACCAATTTAAATAACATGAAGACACCATGCTCTCCTCCAGGATTTGAGTTATATAAAGATGAGCTAGCTTTTAAAACTTACTTAGCAACCTGTAAGGGCAGCTTCAATGAAGCAGAAAAGGCCACAGTGGTCTTTAGGCTATCTAAAAATGTATGGCTCTAAAGTGCTTAATGGAGAGAGACTTATAAATATAGAGCCTCGGTCTGTCCATGTAATAGGATATCCATCAGCCATAAAAAGGAATGAAGTGATACATGCTGCAAACATGCCAAGTGAAAAAGTCACATACTATAGGATTTCATTTCTATGAAATGTCCAGAACAGGCAAATCCATCAACAGAGAATGAATAGAAACTGCTTAATACAGTGTTTCCTTTAATAAAATGTTTTAGAATTAGACAGAGGTAGTGATTGTGTAATATATATATTTTTTTAATCCTCACCCGAGAACATTCCTCCATTAATTTTCAGAGAGAGTGGAAGAAAGAGGGAAAGACCTCCTACATGTGTCCCAACTAGAGCCTGGGCCCGGGAGGAGCTTGTAACCAAGGCACAGGGCCCTGACCGGAATCAAACCTGGGACCCTTTGGTCCGCAGTCCAACACTGTATCCACCAAGCCAAACCAGCCAGGTCTGTATAACATTTTTAATGTACTAAATGCTAGTGATTGTTCATTTGAAAATGGCTACTTTTATGTTATGTGAATTTCACCTAAATTAAGAAAAATTTTAATTTTCTTTTCTAAAACAATTGAGACAAAACAAAAACTAGAGCTTTGAAAGGCAAAAATAATAGGAGAAATGTATTCTGAAGGAGATTAAGCTGAATGGGGCAGGGTTTATTTAATGTTTTAAGTACATGAACAACTACTATGCAGAAGATCAAGGTAAACATGTTCACCTTAATACAACCGATTCCACCATAATAGAATTAAATAGTAATAAAAGAGAATTTGGCTAACACGCAAAGGATCTCCACCCTGTTTATGTGCTATTACCATCAACTAGTTTGAGGTCTTGTTTTTTAGGTATATTTCAAAGGCGTTTAATCTGGAACCCAGGGGCAAACCCAAGTTCAAATCTGTTCTTCCCATAGATGATTGTTCCTGCCCCACCTCAGGTGAGGGCACAGGCTTCCGCTTACCTTCTGTTTCTGTGGTCTTTGCTGTGAGCTCCATGACCCCTTCAAAGTCTGTTCCTCTGGATGAACCCCAGTTTCAGATGGGATTTCATTGATTCTCTGGCTGCTCTGAAAGGGTTGTGGGTTCAATCCCTAGCCCTGGTTGGGGTATGTGCAGGAGGTAACCAATAATGTGTCTCTCTTGCATCGATGTTTCTCTTTTTCTCTCCCTCCGTCCTTCCCTTCCATTCTCTCTAAAAACAGTGGAAAAATATCCTTCAGTGAAGATTAACAACAAAAAATGAACAGCCTGGCCAGTGTTGCTCAGTGATTGAGCTTTGACTCAGGAACCAAGAGGTCACTGGTTTGATTCCTGGTCAGAGCATATGCCCAGGTTTGGGGCTCGATCTCTGGCGGGGGGGGGGGTGCGTACAGGAGACAGCCAATCGATGTTTCTACCTCTCTATATCCCTCTCCCTCCTTCCCTTCCTCTCTAAAAATCAATAAAAATATTTACAAATAACAACAAACAAAAATAGTTTGGTTCTGGAATGGTGGGGGATAACAAGGGAACCACCATCACCAAGGGGAACTGGGACCAGGAAGATTATTAGTATACTAGAGGCCCGGTGCACAAAAATTTGTGCTCTGGTGGGGGGGTCCCTCAGCCTGGCCTATGCCCTCTCAAAGTCTGGGACCTCTCGGGGTATGTCCACCTGCTGGCACGCCTAGCCAGCCTGGGTGAGGGGCTGATGACTGTTTGCAGGCTTGCCAAGCCCCCCAGTGGGGACCCTCACCCCATGGGAGTGTGGCCAGCCTGGGTGAGGGGCTGACGGCCATTTTCAGGCTGGCCACAGCCCCTTCAGGGTTCGGGTCCCTACTGGAGTGCCTGGCTGGAAGCAGGTATCTGGGATTTATTTAACTTCTATAATCCCCCCCCTCGAAGCCTGGGTTTCCCCTTGGCAACCCAAGGTCCCAGCTGGTCAGGTATCTGGGGTTTATCTTTTATAATTGAAACTTTGTAGCCTTGAGTAGAGTTCAGGGTCCACAGGGCCCTGGCTTCCTCCATTGCCTGGGGCAATTCCAGCCCCCAGGCTGCCACCATCTTAGTTAATTTGCATACTTGCTCCTGATTGGTTGGTGGGGCATGGCTTGTGGATGTAATGGAGGGTTAATTTGCATATTACTCTTTTATTAGTTTCCCACTTCATGTAGTTCACCTCTCCAAACTCTAATTTCATAAGTGTGCTATGCTTGCCCTTCTTCATTCTATTCAATTATCATTAAAGGTCCCAATCTCATGGATTTTAAATTAACTTCTTCAATTTCTTACCACCATGCTGCTCTTCCCTCTCCAAATTATGTCAAAAACTACAAAGTTTCATTAATATCCCACCTTCTCACTGGAAAACGTAACTACTTCTCACTCCAGCCACGTAGACTCAGCACCCAGCTAGCTGCTTCCTGCTCAGACCACAGAGCCACGTAGGCTATGGCATGCCTCTGACCCACACTCCTCCATTACTCTATGCCTCTTCCAGACTTCTGATCTGGATTTCAGTTGCCTTTTTCCACCAAGTCTCTCACAACCTAACCCTCACTTTTACTTTTCCTGAGCCTTTTACACCTCCCTTCTCCCAAAGTATACAAGGCGGTTACACTAATTGGATCTCAGACCTAGTCCCTACCTCCACATGAAGATATTGTGTGAAGTTGTCCCTAACTGACCCTGTTAATCCAGACAGGAAAGACAAACTCCAATACAACTTTGTTTAACATACTACCCATGGCAGTATGCTCTCAATGTACCTTTTAGCAAGAGGGATTAGATTTTAATTCACCAACCTCTCTAATTTCCCTGACCTCTTTTGAAAAGGACAGTTGTCCTTTCCCTGACCTTGTTTTAGAGAACTGTTCTGAGTATTCTTACCACTTTAATTCTTACCACTGAATACGTGAATGTTTAAGATATTTCAGCAAATGTGAAATTCTTCCCATAGACTAAGGGCACAGGACCAACTAAAGTTAGTATTTCGGTGGGTGGCAGAGGGCTAGTGTACTCAACTAAGCACCTCTCTAGTAACTAAATACCTGTGCTCCTCAGCCCAGCTTCTTATAATCAAAACCAAAAGGTTCTGGTTTCCTTTTCGCACCTGTTGCCCAGGTACTATCTTTACATCCTCAACCAGAGCTGCAGCTTCCTCATTTTCTGGACGCTGTTTCTTCATCCAGGTCTGGAGCTCCTCCAGCAAGATCATGAGGAACTACTCCAAAATCAGCAGCTCTAGGATTTTCTTTTGAGTGTGTCTTAGGCCTCAGCTACTGACAATAGAGTTCTCAGAGTGTGCTAAAAGCTTCATGGGGGCCAGCTACCTCCTGGTAGCAGAACTGCCTGAAGTGCTGGTGGGAAGCTTCATAGTCAAGGCTGTTGTTGTGAAGGGCTGATTTCTGTCTCTGAGGATTCCTTGCTTGGGGATGGGTGTGCCTGGGACTCTTCTGTTGCAGCCATCATTCGCTCTATGAACTGGCTCACTGGTTGTCACTTCCACCCTGGGGTCAGATTCCATTTGTTTACATATCACTGGGAAGTAGTTCTCCTGGATACCATGAAAGGAATCAAAGACGTGAGAGTGACATAGATGTGCAGAATCATAGTTAAAAAGGGCCTCCCTGGCCAGATAGCTCACTTGGTTAGAGCATCGTCCCAATACACCAAGGTTGCAAGTCTCATCCCCTGTCAAGGGACATATAAGAATCAACCAATAAATGTATAAATAAGTGGAATAACAAATCAATGTTTCTCTCTCCCTCTCTCTAAAAATCAATAAAACAAGTGTGTGTTTTTTTAAAAGGAAAGGGCTCAACTTTGAAGGGAGAATCAAAAAATACAACATTAAACTGTCCTGTATTCTTTCCCTCTGCTTCTTGTGATTTATTTTTATTTTTTATTTTTACTCCCTTCATAATCCAAGTCAAGGACCCAAAGCATTAGAGATATGAAAAAAACATAGTTTTCTCCCAGCCAGATTTCTCTTTGTTAATGAATTCTTCAAACTACTCACAGTGTAGTCTAGCTGTCCATTCTCATGTCTGTATCTTGTCCCTGCCCTTCCCCACCCTCAAGAAGCCTGGACCCACCTTTCCAATGGTCACTTTCTCTTAAGGAGAGAGTAGTGTGTGAGTGCCTCTGGATTAATCTCTTTATCACTGTGATACCCTCCTCCCTATCACCACCACCACCACCACCATACACACAATGTGCATGACAGATGACTGTTCTGGTTTGTTGTATGTTGCTCCCCCCCACCCCCCCGCCCAGCATTCCTTCCCCACTTCTGATAGCCAAAGTAATCTTTTCTGTCAAAGAAGGGAGTTGAGACAACCACCATTTTGGTTTGCATGACTTGACAACTGCCATTTTGAAACTACAAAGGTCAACCCCTCCCTTTTTCCTTTAAATTAGCCAACTGTGCAAGAATGTGAGCCTAAACTCTGACCAATCAAAAGTGAGGGAAAGATGGCATGCTTCAGAGATAAAACCCTGAGTGGACTGCCTGCTCAGTGTGCATGATTACCAAATCCTGTGTTGGTTGTCCATCCTCCTGCAGAATAAAGATATTTGACAAAGGAAGCAAGAGCATACAATGGAGTAAAGACAGTCTCTTCAATAAATGGTGTTGGGAAAATTGGACAGGTACATGCAAAAAGATGAAACTAAATCACCAACTTACACCATACAAATGAAGTTGTGAAACCATAAAAATCCTAGAAGAATCCATAGGCAGCAAAATCTCAGACATCTCTCATAGCAGTATGTTTACAGATACTTCTCCTAGGGCAAAGGAAACTAAGGAGAAAACAGACAAATGGGACTATCTAAACTAATAAAAGCGGAATAGTAAAATTAACC
>PVJC01043650.1:0-14431 GCA_004026665.1 Murina feae
GGCCCCTAGTCTGATTATAAAGGCAGTGACAAATAAAACATTCAGTACATAAACACTTTTAAGCTATGTATTAATTATTTCCCTCTATTTGGTATCGTCATCATCACTGTTTGAACTATCAGTGCCATCATAAATAGAAGTGTTTCTTATTGAAGATACCATCACATCTATAATGCCTTTTTTGGGGTTTTCTTCCAAATCAGTCTGTATTGCTCCAACTTCTGCTAACTTCCATTCAAGTTCTGCAATAATAACCCATCATTAAATTAGATTAAAATCTTAGAAAAATGAAAAGAATTTCTTATCTATATGAAAATAGTTGATTCTAATCAAATTAATATGAAAAGGATATATTTTTTGCTGCAATATGCATATTTTAATTCAAAATGAATTGACAGTAGTATACCATAAATTCTTATTTTGACACTCACCAAAATAGTCACCTGAAAAACCCATTTTTTTGTGACAAAGTACAGAAGGTTTGATCACATTTAAATCACTGAAAACTAGAGAGAAATACTATTGGAAAGGGTATATTTAGAACTGGATGACCATGAAAGCACTACAATATCAAAATATGCATTGGATAGAGCAAAATTATACTTAGAGGGAGAAATTTTGGTTAAAATTTTTATTTTAAAATTATTGAAAGTAAGTTTATTGAAAGTTCAAATCAAGAAGCTAGGAAAAGAACAATATAGTAAATCCAAGAAAATCAGAAAGAGGGATATACAGAAAGAAAACACTCAACAAAGGAAGTGTTGGTGATAAGCTGGTGGCTTGAAAAGACTAATAGACACACCTCACACAAAAATGGTGATAAGAAAAGTGGGGGGAAAACAAATAATACCAAGAATTGATGTGGAACATAACCAAAGTAAAGATTTTAAAGCTCTGAGACTACTTATGAAAACACTAATGCCAATACATTTGAAAACTTTAATGAGAAAATTTCAACAAAAATATGAAGTACCAAAATATATCCAAGAGAAAAGCTGAAAGAATTGAAAACAGGGACTAGAACTGATTATTTGTACATCATGTTCATAGCAGCATCATTCTCAATAACCAAAAGATAAAAGCAACTCAAGTGTCCATCAGCAGGTGAATGGGTAAGCAAAATATGGTATAAAAATACAATGGAGTATTCTGCAGCCTTAAATAGGAAGGAAATTCTGATACATGCTACAACATGGATGAACATTGAGGACATATTACTATGTGAAATAAGTTAATCACAAAAGAACAAATACTGTATGATGCACTTATACGAGGTACTGAGAGTAATCAAATTCAGAGTCGGGAAGTAGAATGGTAGTGGCCAGGGGGCTAAAGGGGAGGAGAATGGGGAGTTATTGTTTAATTGGTATAGAGTTTCAGTTATGCAAGATAAAAAGTGTTCTAGAGATGGATAATGGTGGTGGTAGCACAATAATGTGAATGCATACAATGCCACTGAACTCTATACTTGAAAATGGTTAAATAACTTATTTGTTTACAAAATAAAGTCCTGGATATGTAATGTGTATCATGGTAACTGTAGTTAATAATACTGCATTATATATTTTAAAATGTTTAAGATGGTAAATCTCATATTATGTATATTTTATGACAATTTAAAAATATTTTTAAACACTTTTATTGATTTCAGAGAGGAAGGGAGAGGGAGAAAGAGATAGAATCATCCATGATGAGAGAGAATCACTGATTGGCTGCCTCCTGCATGCCCCCTACTGGGGATCGAGCCTGCTGCCCAGGCCTGTGCTCTTGACTGGAATTGATCCAAGGACCCTTCTTCAGTCAGCAGGCTGATGCTCTATCCACTGAGTCAAACCAACTAGGGCTAAAAATATTTTTAATACACTAGTGAAAAAGCCTGGACCAGATAACACATTATTCAAGATAGTGATTGCTCCTAGGGAGGATGGGAGGGAATGGTACTAGGAATGGAGATATAGGTCACTTCAGCTGTATCTGTAAAGCTTATTTCAGCAGTTTAACACAACAGCTGAAGCAAACATGAACAAATGTTCACATTTGTTATTTTGGTAATTGCATGAATGAGTGCTATATTATTGTTTTTTCTATTATTTTTTAAAAATTAAATAAAGGAATGAGGTTCAAGCAGAAAAAAACAGGGTGATAAAACAAAAAGGGCCCTAGAGACTAGAAGGGAAGGGGGTAATTCAGGAACAATTAAGGTACTGAAGGCCTCAGTAAGGCCAAAACCAGTTTTAAGGAAACTAAACAGTTCCCTTAACTAGCTTTTAAACTAGCTTTTAAAAACAACTATTCACAATGGCTTTAACACAATGGTAAGAGAAAAAAGATTTGTATAATATAAAATTAATGCTGCTCCAAGTAATGAGGTGATGAAGGATATGGCTTCAGAACTAAGGAAGTAAAAATCATTAAAGAAGGTAGAAATATCAAGTCCTGTGTTATGTACTCTGAAAAAGAAAATAATAGGATATATGGTCCTCATACTTACTAGGGAGACAAAATACAAAGGGAATTATTTAACCAACAAAATCAGATAGTATGTGGATAAGTGAAAAATAAGTTGTATAGAGAATATATGCTATAGAAATTCAATAGAGAACAGGAAGACAGATTATGAATTGGTCCAAAATCATATTATGGGATAAATGGAAAACTAGGAGACCCATGAGGGAATAGGATTTGGAAGCAAGAATAAAGAAGAGTAGGTTGTTTGGGGCACAGAGAAAGAGTGTGAAACAAAGTAGAAAGGAACAAATGAGTGTGTCTGGGGTAGTGGCTGAAGACCAGCCTGTCTGCACAGAAACTAGAAAGCATTAAGAAATTCAGTTAGATAAGCGGGCTGAAATTCTCAGGCAGAAGATTCTGAATTTTTAACTTATTTGAGACAAAGAACCAATAAGGACTTAAGGAACTGGTGTTATGATAAGAGTATTATTATAGGAAATTAATCTAGAGGAATACAAGCAGAGACTGGGAGAAAAGGAAAGCAATCTTATGGAAATAAACTTTCATGATATTTGTTAATTTAGTGAAGTTTCACCTGTGTTTTTTTTTTCAAACAAATTTTAAAATTAATATAATTACCTTCTAGCTTGAGATTTATTCCTCCGCATTCTATAATTCCAATGAATTTGCCTTCTATCTGACCGTTTTTATAAACAAAAATTGTTGGTAAACAATTATCGTGGTAGTGTTGAATACAGCTATTCACGATGGCTTTAACAAATTTAGTTTCTGGAAACTTTCTTGCTAGAAGACTAAGATGCTGATTAACCAACAAACACATTGGTATGCTAAAAAGAGAAATAGTACATACAATATCTTTAAAAAACAAACTACTCATCTCAGTCTAATAAAATAAGTGAAACATCTCCATAACAAAAATATATCTTTACATATTCTTTTAATAAGCCCACATCAATATTGTCCTCCATTGTTACCTTCAGTCCTCTGATTTTCATTGCAAACACCATAATAGCCTGGGACTAAAGCTAGCTATCATGGGAATTTGATGCCTAGCTAAGGTTAACCACATCTGACTTAGTATCAGTTTAATCAAGCCAGTTCCTACTTTATAAGACACTAGAGGCCCAGTGCATGGATTCGTGCACCTGTGGGGTCCCTCACCCTGGCCTGTGCCCTCTTGCAATTTGAGACCCTTCGGCGATGTCGGACTGCCAGTTTTGGCCTGATCCTGGCAGGGCTGTAGTAGTGCATGAAATGGCAGGTGGCTAGAATATAATGAACAACATAAACTGATGAACAGAAACAGATCCAGAGACAGAGAAGCATCGATCAGACAGTCAAACCTCAGAGGGAAGGTAGGAGAGGGTGGGGGTAAGGGGGTGAGATCAACCAAAGGATTAGTATACATACATATAAGCCTGACCAATGGACACAGACAACAGGGCAGTGAGGGCATGAGTGGTGGGATAAGGGGGGGATAAAGACACATATGTAATACCTTAGTCAATAAAGAAATTAAAAAATAATAAATAAATAAAATGATTTTTAAGTGTAAAAAATGAACTAAGTTCTAATCAACATCTGGGACAGGAATTTTATATATTATTCTCAAAATATTTTTACTAAACTTGTTTCACAAATGTAAACAAAGTGGGTAGAGAAAAAAATTTATGTCAACCTTATAAAGGCAATATATGACAAGCCCACAGCTAACATCCTACTCAATGGTGTAAAGCTGAAAGCCTCTTCTGTAAGATCAGGAATAAGACAAGGATGCCCACTCTCACCACTTTCAATCAACAGAGTATTAGAAGTCCCATCTAGAGCAACAAGGCAAGAAAAATAAATAGAAGGCGACCAAAAGAAAAGAAAGAAATAGAAGTGTCACTACTTGCAGGTGATACTATATGTAGAAAACCCAAAAGACTCCATCAAAAAACTATCAGAACTAAAAAAAAATTCAGTAAAGTTGAAGGACACAAAATCAATATATAAAAATCTGCTGCATTTCTATACACTAACAAACTATAAGAAAGAAAAGAAAACAATCCCTTATACAACTGCATAAAAAATACTTAGAAATAAGTTTAACCAATGAGAAGAAAGACCTATGTATTGAAAACTACATTAATGAAGGAAATTGAAGAAAAGAACAAATAAATGGAAAGATATTCCATGCTAATGAATTGGGAAAATCAATTTTGTTAAAATGTCCATATTACTCAAAGCAATATACAGATTCAGTGCAATCCCTATCAAAATCCCAATGACATTTTTCAAAAAATTAGAACAAATAATTCTAAAATTTGTATAGAACCACAAAAAAAATACCTGAATAGCCAAAGCAATCTTGAGAAAGAACAAAGCATGAGGCTTCATACTCTCTGATTTAAAACTGTACCACACAGCTATAGTAATAAAATAATGTGGTACTGGCATAAAAACAGATACAGTGGAACAGAATAGAGAGCCAAGAATTAAACCCATACATATATGGTCTATTATTTTATGACAAAAGAGCCAGCCAAGAATATACAATGGGGAAAGGACAATCTGTTCAATAAATAGTGCTGGGAAAACTGGACATCCATATGCAAAAGAATGACATTTGACCATTATCTTATACCTTAGACAAAAATTAACTCAAAATGGATTAAAGGCTTGAACATAGGACCTGAGACATAGAACTCCTCGAGGAAAACAAGCAGCAAGCTCTTTGACATAGGTCCTGGCAATTATTTTTTTAACCTGAAACCAGAAGCAAAAGCAACAAAAACAAAATAAATAAATGGGACTACATTCTACTAAAAAGCAAAGCAAAAGAACCATCAACAAAATGAAAAGTCAATTGACTGAATAGGAGAAAATATTTGCAATTCATATATCTGATAAGGAGCTAATATCCAAAATATATAAAGAACTCATACAATTCAATAGCAAAAAACACACAAAACAATAATCAATTAAAAAATTGGTCAAAGATCTAAATAGATATTTTCCCAAAAAAGACATACAGATAGCCAACAGGCACATAAAAAGATGTTTGACATCATTAGTTATCAGGGAAATGCAAATCAAAACCACAATGAGTAATCACTTCACATCTGTTAGAATGACTCTTATAAAAAATACAAGGAATAACAAGTGTTGGCAAGGATGTGGAGAAAAGGAAACCATGTTGGTAGGAATGTAATTTGATGCAGTCACTATGGAAAATGGTATGGAGGTTCTTCATAAATTATAAACAGAACTACCATATGATTCAGCAATTCCACTTCTGGGTTTTTAATTTGAAAAAATAAAAACACTAGATAAAAAAAATGTACCCCTATGTTCTTTGCAGTATTATTTACAACTAGGGGCCTGGTGCACAAAAATTTGTGCACTCAAGAGGTCCCTCAGCCCAGCCTGTGCCCTCTTGCAGTCTGGGACCCCTCTGGGGATGTCCAACTGCTGGCGTGCCTGGTCAGCCTGGGTGAGGGGCTGATGGCTGTTTTTAGGCTGTCCACAGCCCCTTCAGGTTTTGGGTCCCTACTGGGGTGCCTGGGCAGCCTGGGTGAGGAGCTGAGGGCCATTTTCAGGCTGCCCACAGTCCCTTCAGGTTTGGGTCCCTACTGGGGTACCTGGCCAGCCTGTGTGAGGGACTGATGGCTGTTTGCAGGCTGGCCAAGCCCCCCAGGGGGATCCCTCACCCCATTGGGGTGTGGCCAGCCTGGGTGTGGGCCTGAGGGCCGTTTTCAGGCTTTCAGGCTGCCCACAGCTCCCATTGACCCAACGTCCCAGCAAGGCTGGCTGGAAGCAGGTTTCTGGGGTTTATTTATCTTCTATAATTGATACTCTGTTCCTTTAAGCCTAGGCCTAGGCAGGTAACGAAGTCTCCTGTTGGCTTCAGCTCCGTGGCTTCTATAATTAAAAAAATGTTGCCTTAGTAGACTCTAGGTAGGCAGTTTCCTCCATGGCTGGTGCAATGGAAGCCTGCTGTTTGCTTCAGCTCCGAGGCTTCTATAATTGAAACAATGTTGCAATAATGTTGCCTGGAGCCAGGAGAAGCCCTGTCGGCGGGCAGATAGTTTACTCATGGTGCAATAGAAGCCTCCTGCTTACTCCAGCTCCATGACTGCCAGACTCAATCTTGGCTGGGTTAATTTGCATACAGCAGCTCTGATTGGCTAGTGGGCATGGCTTAGGCATCCCATAGAAACAGTCAATTTCAATATTACTCGTTTATTAGATTAGATAGCCAAGATATGGAAACAACCTAAGTATCTATCAGTTCATGAACGGATAAAGAAAATGTGGTATATAGGAATATATACATATATGGACAAACCTTGAGGGCTTTATGCTATATGAAAGAAAGACAAGTACCTTAAGATCTCTCTTAAATATGGAATCTAAAAACAAAACAAAATAACAAAAAGCAGCTCACAGATGCAAAAAACAGATTGGTGGTTGCCAGAAGTGGAGGATGGAGGTTGGGAGAAATGGGTGGAGGTCAAAAAGTTAAAAAATACATCAAAGTGCCCTAACCGGTTTGGCTCAGTGGATAGAGCGTCGGCCTGCGGACTGAAGGGTCCCAGGTTCGATTCTGGTCAAGGGCATGTACCTTGATTTCGGGCACATCCCTGGTGGGAGGTGTGCAGGAGGCAGCTGATCAATGTCATCAATGTTTCTAACTCTCTATCCCTCTCCCTTCTTTCTGGAAAAAAAATCAATAAAATACGTCAAAGCAGAGAATTACACACACAAAAAATCTTTATCTTCATCTGACATATACAAACATACATTCATTTACTAATCTTTATATACTGGCCCATGGGCTGTTCAATGGAGTCCCCTTTAGCTTTTCTCATCTAAACTACACCATAATGCATTGCCTTCTGTATTTTCTTAGTCTTGCACCCAGGCCAAAAATCTTCCTTTCTTCTACATCTAAGGTTGATTGGGTTGATTCTACGTCCTTATCTCATACCTAGCCCCTTTTTTCTTTCTCCACTGCCTTACTCCTTTTTTTTCTTAACTGAGCTATGTCAGATTGCCCTAAATGGTCTGTTTCCAGGCTTGGTTCTCCAAATCCATCCTTGACCCTGCTGACAAAGGGAGCTCAGTATGAAAATCTCATCATGTAACAACTGCCCTTCCCTCAAGCTTAAAACCCTTCAACAGCTTTCACTGCCTTCATGATAAAGTCTGGGCTCCTCAGTGTGGCTTTCAAGGTAATCCATGTTCTGTCTCCTGCTGACCTCTCCAGCATTATTCTCTGCCAGCTATCCTATTACTTAAAGCACTCCAAAGCAAGGTGATGTCTTTTATGTACCTTTGTTCAAGCTGTACACTCCACCTAAAATATCCAATTCAGCCTGTCTACTTCCTCCACCTCTGTAAACTTGGGGGATCTTTTCTTATTTTTTGAAGACAGCACCAGGGTAGAACTTAGCTACTTTTTCTTCAGTGCCCTCACTCTGCTTTATCACTAGAGGCCCAGTGCATGGAAAACTTGATAAAAGTTACTAAGAAAAAGTGATGGTTAGATGTGGGCCAGACAAATGTAAATGCTCAGAGAAAAATACAGATTTCTGCACTCAAATTGACTTTATTATACATTTAATTGTCTCTTCTCTAGTGTACTGAAATTTCTTTAATGGCAGAGATAGATGCCTTATATATACCTTTGCATCTCTAACACCTACAAAATCTTCAGAAATACTCTTAAAATAATTGATTTATGTATCAATTTATGGAGCTAAAAGCTAACAAGTTAAATGAGTATATATTTCATTTACACTTCAGAATTCTTTTAATAATTATAACTTGCTATAAATTGACCTAAATTCCAGTTTTCCTCAAATGGGTGAACTTAATTCACTAATATCAAGTTTATCATTACTATCAGAATGAGAGCTGAGCCGGTGGTATAATAAACATTTATGAAGTGAGTGCTGTGAATGGCAGAAGGCAGGCGGGCACTGGTGGTGGCAGTGAAGAGTATGGAATTAAGAGAGTATGGCATAACACACTGTGGTGCAAGGAGACAGTAGCTCCTTGAAGATAGTTATGACAGCAAGTGGTAGGGGTACAAATGTGGATTTGGGGTTTGGGGGCCAGAATTAAACTCCATGAGAATTATAAAATATTAAGGAGACCTCTAACATCAGAAAAAATGTTAAGAACATGGTTATGGTATGCGAGATTCAAGATATGCAGTTAGGTATAAGAATAATACAGAAGTTCGGGGCCCATTATTTATCCAAGTGAAGACTTGGCCTACAAAGAGTACCTTAGAGAGATCTAACTAACCCTGGGCCAGTGATCTTAGTGGCTCAGCTTAAAATTAGCTTGCTTCTGATTTCATGAAATCTTACATCTGTGCCCAAATTCTGACTTTGGCGGGGTAGGAGGAGTATATGAAATAGCAAATAAACATGGCAAAATGTTAACTGTTGAATCTACCTGGTCAATATTTAGGGGGATTATTTTATCCTTATATCAATTTTTCTATATGTTTGAAATTTTTCATATGTTTTATTTAAATTAACTGCTAAAGAATGCTTATTTTTTCTAAAATGTATGACAAGTTTTTAAAATTAAACAAGAAAATATATTAAAATACCTAATTTAATCCCCTCAGCCAATGACTCTATACATATAGGTACTGTGTATATACATGTATGTCCTTTTGTGAGTAGTCTTTGTTATAAGCTTTATAAACCCTTAAAACCAGTGGTATGTATCTTAAAACATTAGTATATTAATATTTTACAAAAAGATAATTACCTTGACCTGTATAGATGAATTATAACCCATACATCTTTGTCTGCATTTGTCACTTCATTCACATATTGATTTCCAGAAATTTCTATTAACTCCCCAAATTTTTGTTTTTTCTTAAGAGCTTTCCATTCCTGTAACCGCTTTTCTCTAATTAAAAAAATAAAATTACATAATAAAATTGTTATATTCTTAAGGTCATTCCCATCTATACTACCAATTTAGCATAATGAATGTAATGCCAGTACATATCAAACACTTTAAAATTACAGAATAACTATTCATGGTGTTATAATGCCAATTTATCTGTTTATATGGAAATCTGTGTTATTGGTATTGCAAGTAAGAAGTTAGCTACTGACTTCTAAATTTATTTTTATTTAAGACTAGGTCTTAATCATAGCTATAGAGAGTTTATTTAGACACTGAACCAACAAATTCTCCTACACAGGTTAAATACTTGTATATAATAATCATAACAATGACTAACATTTATGGAGTGCTTATTATGTTGCCAGGCACTATTTTAAGTGCATTACATTAACTTACATAATGCAAAAACTTGCAAAAAACTGTGTTGTCAATATTATTTTTATCCCTATTTATGTGCTCTCAACTATCATGCTAAACTGACCTTCAGTCTAAAGACTTTGTGAATATGTGTAATTACTTGTTATAAAATTTATTACAGGTAGAGAGGTGATAAAGAAGACTGATGAGTTTGAACCCTACAGTGAGACTGGACTGGGTTTAAATACCAGTTCCTAGTTACTAGCAGCATGAATTTAGGCAAGTTATTTGATTTCTCTACGCTTTTGCAATGAGAATAATACTAATAACTACCTGCATGGGGTTGTTGGGAATTGAATGTGATAATGCAGGTAAATTTCTTAGGATGGTGCCTAGTACACAGTGAGCATTCCATGTTACCTAATTATTCATCCACAGGGAGCCTTAAAGCTTTCTTAATCAATTCTCAAAATTTACATACTCTGACTCAGTTGTTGAATGCTTGGATTCATGAAGCAGATCTAAATGTTTTCTGATGTGCAAATGTCTTAAAAGTTACTGATTCAATATCCTTAAGTTATCTTGGGAATACTTTCTTCCCTTCTTTCTGTGTATTAACTATATTTTCTTATTTTCTGTATTCTTGCCTTTGCTGATCCTGGACAGACTATCCCTCCCAGGTCTAGCTAATTCTGAAAGATAGCAACCTCCTGCTGGAGAGCAAATTCCTCAAATGCAAACCAACCAGTCCAGAGCCCAATCTCTCAATCACCTCTTTTAATAAAACTGAGCCACTAACCCTCTGCCCTAATTATCCCTGGGCCAGATACCAGACAACTAGAGACAGCCACTGTAGCCCACAGCCTGCCAAAATGATTCAAACTAGCCAATCCTAAATCTGCTCACCCTGTTTGGCTTGTCTTTCCCATGGAAACCACAATGAAGGCTGGTGCCCATGTTATCTCTTCACTCCTCCCTCTCAACCAACTCTAGTGCTTCCCTGTGTGGCCTTGTAGTGTGATGCATGCCCCCTGTTCTTGAGAACTCTGATAAAAAAATTCTTCAATGGCAATTGTCTCCTGATCTGTTGGCTTCACTCAACATGAATAGATACAAAATCCTGGGTATATTTTAAAACACTCTGTCCTTATTTTACTTATTAGAAACATGTTAGGTGAAACCACGCTACATAACTAGTAATCCAAGCAAAATGGAGCCTAGAAGAGAATGCCAAGAATAATGACCCACATCTAGGGAGGGCCCCTCTCACAAATTTCAAACTGAAGTCCTTCCATTTTCCCTCTACTGACCCAGATATTCAGAATTTAGTTCCTCCAAAGGTCTTTTGGGAGCTGACTTTTTGGCACTGAGTATTTAATATCAAATCCCTCAATTTGAACTCACTGGCTTAATTATCTTTCAAATTTTTCAAAAAGTTTGTGTTCCCTACTTAGTGGTGCAACTATCAACTATATCTCTTCCTCCTCCCCTCTTCCACCTCTCTTCCTCCTTGTTCTTTGTTATGTCAATGTAATCAGGCAGGGAGAGACAGAAAGACCTGGATTAGTTTTGCTATAAGGAAGTGATTTGGTGCTCAGTAGCCTGCATTTTACACCCAACAATCACATGAGGTGGGACTCAGTTGAAGAAAGTCCTAGCTATTTCAAGCAGCAAGAAGCTTAATCTGTGAAATTAAGTGATTTACAAACTCAGTGGAAAGAAGGAGGCTCTAACTGGGCTATCAAAATGACACCCTGAGCAACACTGCAAAATTGATCTGCCAAGGGAACAGGTTTCTCTGCTACAATCCAGAAACTTGGGAAATTGGAACTACTGTTCCAATGGTGCTTTAGAACTAATTCCTCTGGGGATCAGAAAACTGCTGTAACAACTGTTATCTCTAGGAACCTATTTCCTTCACAGTTACTGGGAGAAAATGACAAAAGACACATCTGACATAGGACTGTTATCCTTAATATATGAAAACTCTAAAAACGCAACAATAAGAAAACAATCTGAGTTAAAAATAGGCCAAAGACCTAATAGACACATTTCAAAGAAGATACAGAGATGACAAATAAGCCTATGAAAGGGTGTTCCACATCTATGTCTTCAGGAAAATGCAAATAAATCAAGGAACCACTGCACACCTAAGAGAATGACCAAAATCTAGAACGCTGACCCCACCAAATGCCAGAGGATGTGAAGCAGCAGGAACTCTCATTCACTGGTGGTAGGAACGCAAAACGGCACAGCTTTGGAAGACAGCGTGAATGGGCCGCACTTTCCCATTTCTTTGTGATTCCTTTGTTGAAACTGAACAGTTGATTCATATAATGTGATAATTCTGGAAATCAGATTCTCCTCCTTTCCCATGGTTTGTTTTATTATTATTATAAGTTGTCTCTAGCCAGGGATCAACCTGAGATGAAACCATAATGTCTTCTGTGAGCCTTCCTCTTTTCCAAGGCATTTAAATCCCCCCATATATATGGTTGTTTTTTAATGTTCATAAAAAAATAGAGGCGGCCCCCTTAAATGTTCTGGAATCCACCTGAGCCAATGGGGTTGACACAGTGATACTCAAACTCTGTGCCTGTACCTCTGCATTCAGAAGCAGCACTCCATAACCAGAACGCAAAGACCTTATTGCCACCCTGCTCCAGCAAGCTTTACCAGGAATAAAGGTTGCTGTCCCAACAGGAGCCTGCCATGGAACTAGAGAGTGAGAGATGGATAGCTATCACCAACTGAGGACTGAAATCAGCCACTACTAACCGCAATTTACCAGCCAAGTTTTATCCTGGAAGCTGCAAGTGTCCTAATAGACTCCAGAGTTCCAAAGTTGTCCCTTCAGACATTTTCAGCCAATGCAATTGTTGTCTAGGTAAACAGACGGATTTCTGGAATTTTCTATTCTGCCATCTTTCCTGACATCAACTTGGTCAGTTTTTTTTAAAGTTCCTCAAGTTTTGGTTTCTGATGTGTTCTTATTAGATTGAGATGATTATTAAAAAGGACACCACAGAGGTGATGTGTCATCTTCAGCACATCATATCGAGTTACTTAATGTCAACATTATTGGTGATTTTAACCGCCTTGATCATTTCCCTAAGATGGAGGCTGCCAAACTCCACATTGTAAACTTACTATTTCCTTATAGTTACTAAATATTTGGAGAGGGAGATACTTTGAGATTATTTATGCAAATACCATGTTTCTACTTAAAATTTCATCCACTCATTTTAGCATCTATCAGCAGATCTTGCCCATTGAGAATTATTGCTATCGTGACTTTCCTATTTTCCTCATTCCATTTACACTTATTAAGTGGAATTCTTTAGTCAGAAAGAAGTGTTATTTCTTTTAAATTTATTCATGTGTTCAGTTAATTACTTATGTCATTATGGACTCAGGGATATTTATTTTATTATTTATTTTATAATCTAATATATCTTTTTGTTGTTCAAGTTGTTGTAACTCTGCTCATTGAAAGATATTTTAGCTTGCCTCCTATGCCTTAAACTTTTTCTTTAGCACTTCTTTACTTGCTGGCACCGTAAGGTACTCAAGACTTATATTGTACTTTTGTAACTCACATTGTGGAATAAAGCAGTTTTCCAAGGAACACTATTTCAATTTTTATGAGTGCTAGGGATGCTCATTGTGACTTGACATTGCTGCTTCTGACACAATTTACTGTGGGTTTTGTTTGTTTGTTTGTTTGTTTGTTTAATGTTAAAACAACCTTGCATTCCTAGGACTACTTGTCCAAAGTTCATTATTCTTTTTTAAAAATTGCTAGACTTAATTTGCAAATGTTTTGTTTAAATTTTTGTACCTGCATTCATAAGTGATATCTTTCTCTGGCATAACATTTTTATAATCCCTTTGTCTGTTTTTAGTATCAAGGTAAGTTGGGTAATGTATGCACCTACTCTAATTTCTGAGAGAATTCATGACTGGCAATTAGTTATTAAATTATAGAAACCATTGACAGACATCATGATAGAAGGAACATCATAGTCCTCTATTTATTGGCTGCTTAATGATATTTTCCACTTTACTCATATATCATTTGATGAAGTCCTATGGTACATTATTGGATAGTATTTAATTTAAGCAAAGGCAAAAGAATTTCAGGAAAAATTCTACTTTATATAAGTGAGTTAGTTTTAAAATCTTAAAAATTAGTTTTGTTATTTTTTAATCTATTCCGTAGACAATATAGGGATTTATCTTAATTTCATTTTTACAATTCTTCATTCCAAAACTCATAAATTACTCCAATGAATCATTGTACCTATATGTTTCAATAGCTCTCATATCTTCATCATCAAATTCATCTTCAGCCTCCTTCAACTGTGCAAGAGTCATCTTTTCATATGGTTTAACTAAAACAATATAAATTGTAGGCAGGTGAATTTAAATATTAATTTTACTTTATAGTCACATGTCTAAAAAAAAGATATCTTCTATAATAAAAGCAAAACATGCAAATGTGACCGTTACCACCAGCCAATCAGAGCGGCTGTATGCAAATTAACCCAGCCACAAACCAAAGGCTTCTGTTGCAACTGCCTTCCTAGGCTGGCTGAGCCTCTGCTCACAGCCACGCCCACAAGCCAATCAGAGCGGCTGTATGCAAATTAACCCAGCCAAGATGGAGGCCAACAGCCAAAGT
>PVJC01043651.1:0-14426 GCA_004026665.1 Murina feae
TGAACTGACAAGTAATAACATTCTCTTCAAGAGAAATGATGACAAACCCATTAGGCATTTATAGATTCAGGAAATCATGTTTCAGGAAGGAATTTGATCTTTGTTATATGACAATAATATATTCTGAGTTTACAGAAATTAGCTCACAGAAACTTTTAAAAAATTCTATTTAAAATTAAAAAAATTTTTTACTAATATTAGAAAAACAAATTAAGATTAAACCATTAAAACTTAAAGAAAAACTCTATAAACATAAAGAAAAACTATATAAACAGAATACTTCTAAATCTTGGCCAATGGTTCATAGTAACTAAGCTTTTTAGTGATATGAAACAAAATCTACCCCTAAGAATAAGAAGCAACAGTGATTTCTTTTACTAATTATCAAAGTGATAAACTTATAAAAATGTATCATCTAATAATACCAAGAAAAGAACAAAAGAATAGTAAACAGTGATACAATCTACAGACAATGAAGTTTAATAAAATCACCCATGTATAGAGTATGTTAAAATTTCTTAAACTACTTTCCAACTATTTGATCTGAAAACAACTCTGAGACAGACAAAACAGTTGGTATTAATCCCATTTTACAATCTTCCTAAGGCTCAAAGGGATAAATGATTTTTCATATATCACTCAAGTTGGTCTAGAGCAGTGGCTCTCAACCTTCTGGCCCTTTAAATATAGTTCCTTATGTTGTGACTCAACCATAAAGTTATTTTCGTTGCTACTTCATAACTGTAATGTTGGTACTGTTACGAATCATAATGTAAATATCTGATATGCAGAATGGTCTTAGGCGACCCCTGTGAAAGAGTCATTTGACCACCAAAGAGGTCGCAATCCATAGGTTAAGAACCGCTGGTCTCTAGAGTATGAATTTGGAACATCTGCCTACTGATCAGCATGCATTCTTTCTTTAATAACTTTGTTTTCTCTTTAATGAAATAATACATTTTCATTGGAAAATTTTAGAATATAGACAGATCATCCCTAAGTAGACAATGTATTAATAATATTGAGAAATTTTATCTTTTTTTGAAATAAAAAACAATGTGAGTAAAAGAAAAAATTCAAGTCAAAGAAATATGTATTTTTTACTTCCTGTAATACTATGCTGGAAAAAAACCCTAGAAGATTAAGCGGATCAGTTAAGTAAAATAATGTTTTCTTAAACAGCCACTAAATATTTTGTATGTTAATACTCTTAAAATAAACACCAAATGTTAATACTCTTAAGTGGGCTCTAGCAATATTTAGATTTCTCATTTTTACATGCTTGAAAATAAACAAACTAAACTTTAATTTGAATGAAGTACAAGGTAAAACCATTACCTTGGGTGTGCTTCCTTTAATGAATTTTTTAATTGAAGACAACAAACCGGTTTCATTCTTCGGTGGTTTTTCTCCTCCTGTAGGTAGGCTATCATCAACTTCTGAATATTTCCTCTTTACTCTGGCAGTGCGCTGTGTTTGGATTGGATTGGATTGCTGAGAAGCTTTCCGTGTTCTCAGCCTCATCTTTTACAGGTGCCACATGTAAAACTGTAAGAGAGAAAAACCAAGGATTATTAAAAACTTAACCTAGCACAGTAAACTTATCTTACCCATAGTTTTCCACCTTATATAATAAGAACCTCCTGGTTAAAAAAAGTCCAAGTACCTAAGGGATTGAAATAAGAAATTGACATTTTATGTGATTGAACTTTATAGTATACTAGAGGCCCAGTGCACAAAAAGTTGTGCACTCGAGGGGGATGGGGTCCCTCAGCCCAGCCTGTGCCCTCTTGCAGTCTGGAAACCCTCGGGGGATGTCCACCTGCTGGCTTAGGCCTGTACTTCAGGGGATTGGGTCTAAGCTGGCAGTCAGACATCCCTCTGGCAGCCCAGGAGCCCTTGGGGGATGTCCACTTGCCAGCGGGGAGCACACCTAAGCTGCAGTCAGACATCCTTAGCACTGCTGAAGAGGTGGGAGAGGCTCCTGCCAGCACCACTGTGCTGGCAGCTGACAGCCTTGCTTGAGGCTGAGCAGAGCTCCCCATGTGAGAGCATACTGACCACCACGGGCAGCTCCTGCATTGAGCATGTCAGTGTGTGTCATAGTGACCAGTCATTCCCAGTCGTACTGTTAGGGTTAATTTGCATATTACCCTTTTATTGTATAGGATAGAGGCCTGGTGCACGGGTGAGGGCTCGCTGGTTTGCCCTGAAGGGTGTCCCAGATCAGGGTGGAGGTCCAGCTGGGGTGCCTGGCCAGCCTGGGGGAGGAGTTGAGGGCCATTTGCAGGCTGGCCACATCTCCTGGCAACCCAAGCTCCCAGCCTCTCCATTTTTTCTTTTTCAGCGCCCTTGGCTGGAAGCAGGTATCTGGGATTTATTTATCTTCTATAATTGAAACTTCGTAGCCTTGAGTGAAGCCCAAGGTCGGGGAAGATTGGCTTCCTCCATCACCGTAGGCAACCCAAGCCTCCTGCTTGCTCCAGCTCTGTGGCTGCCATCATCTTAGTTGGGTTAATTTGCATGCTCACTCCTGATTGGCTGGTGGGTGTGGCTTGTGGGTATAGCAGAGTGACAGGTGATGGTTAATTTGCATGTTTCTCTTTTATTATGTAGACTAGGGGCCCAGTGCACAAAAATTTGTGCACTCAGGAGGTCCCTCAGCCCAACCTGTGCCCTCTCACAGTCTGGGTCCCCTCTGGGGATGTCCACTTGCTGGCGTGCCTGGTCAGCCTGGATGAGGGGCTGATGGCTGTTTGCAGGCTGGCTAAGCCCCCCAGTGTGGACCCTCACCCAATTGGAGTGTAGCCAACCTGGGTGACGGGCTGAGGGCCATTTTCAGGCTGCCCACAGCCCCTTCGGGTTTTGGGTCCCTACTGGGGTACCTGGCCAGCCTGGGTGATGGGCTTAGGGCTGTTTTCAGGCTTTCAGTCTGCTCATAGCTCCCAATGACCCAATGTCTCAGAAAGGCTGGCTGGAAGCAGGTTTCTGGGGTTTATTTATCTTCTATAATTGATACTGTTCCTTTAAGCTGAGGCCTAGGCAGGTAACAAAGCCTCCTGTTGGCTTCAGCTTCATGACTTCTATAATTGAAAGAATGTTGCCTTAGTAGACTCTAGGCAGGCAGTTTCCTCCATCGCTGGTGCAACGGAAGACTGCTGTTTGCTTCAGCTCCAAGGCTTCTATAATTGCAACAATGTTGCCTTGAGCACAGAGAGGCCCAGCCAGTCAGCTGGCAGACAGTTTACTCCTGCTGCAACGGAAGCTTCTGTTTACTCCAGCTCCGTGACTGCTGGCCTCCATCTTGGCTGGGTTAATTTGCATATAGTCGCTCTGATTGGCTGGTGGGCATGGCTTAGGTGTCTCGGAGTGATGGTTAATTTGCATATTGCTCTTTTATTAGATACACTATGATATGTATATGTACTTACTTGCTAGAGTTCAAGATTTTAATACCTCAATCTCAATAATGAATAGAACAGCTAGACAGAAGATCAACAAGGAAATGAAAGACCTGAACAATTCACTTGACCTAAGAGAAATATCTAAAACAATTCACTGCACAACAAAATAGATATTCTGAATTTACACATGAAACATTCTTCAAGAGAGACATGTTAGGACAAAAACCAAGTCTCAATAACTTTAAAAGGACTGAAACCATACAAGTATATTGTCTCCATGCCTTCATATAAATATAATCTATAATAATAAAAGCATAATACGGTAATTAGACCAGATGTCCTTCTGGATAAAGCTGGGGCTGCAATGGAAGCATGGGTCCCGGGTGCCAGAGGGAAGGAAGGAAGGCCTACTCTTGCACAAATTACATGCATCGGGCCTCTAGTATCTCCAATAAAATCAGAAATCTCATAAAGGAAATTTGAGAAATTAACAAATAGGCAGAAATTAAACAACAAACTCCTAAATAACTACTGTGTTAAAGAAGAAATTACAACGGGAATTAGAAAATACTTCAAAAAGATAAATGAAAATAAAAAGACAATATACCAAAATTTTTGGGATGCCCAGAAAGCAGTGCTCAGAGCAATTTATTGGTAAACAAAAAGTTTTTATGTTTAAAAAAACACACAAAACCCACCTCAAATCAATAATAAAACCTTCTACTTTAAGAAACTAGAAAGAGAAGCAAACTAAATCATCCAAAGCAAGCAGAAGGAAGGAAATAAAAGCAGAAATAGATAATTTAAAAGAAAAATGACAAAAAATCAATAAAGTAAAAAAAGCTGTTTCTCTGAAAAGATCAACAAAAAATTGACAGACAGTTACACTATCCAGAAAAAAGAGAGAAGAAACCTTTTCATTTAAGTAATGAAAGAAGGGACATTAATATCAACCTTACAGATGTAAAAAGATTTTTTAGGGAATATTACAAACAACAATACACCAACAAATTAGATAACCTAGATGAAATGACAAATTCCTAGAAAGACACAACTAAACTGGACTCATGAAAAAATAGAAAATCTAAAAAACTCATAACAAGACTGAATTGGTAATAAAAACATAAATAAGACTTTCCACAATGAAAAGCCCAGGAACAGATGGCTTTACTAGTGAGTTTTACCAAATGTTTAAGTAATTAATACTAATCCTTCTCAAAATCTACCAAAAAATTAAGGAAAACCTCCCAACTCAATCTCTGAGGTCAGCATTACCTCAATTCCAAAGTCAAAGACACTACCAGAAAAGAAAACTATAGGTTCTTTTCTGTCTTAGGAACACGGATATAACATCCCAACAAAATACTAGGAAAACAAATACAGCTTAATAATAAAAGGATTATGTACCATGACCAAATGGGATTTTACCCCAAGGAAACAAGGGTAATTAACTTTAACCCTAACTCTAACCCTAACCAGCATATGAAAATCAATCAATATAATACACCACATTAAAAAAACAAAGGGAAAAGTCCACATAATCATTTTAATTGATGCATAAAAAAATCTGACCAAACTAACACCCTTTCATAATAAAAACACCCAACAAACCAGGAATAGAAGGGAACTTCTTCAACCAGAAAAAAAGGCATCTAGGAAAAACTCACAGCCAACATCATATTTCACAGTGAAAAACTAAATGCTTTATTCCTGAGATAAAAAAAATAACAAGATGCCCACTCCAACCACTTCTATTCAATCAGGCAAGGAAAAGAAATAGCATGATCCTGTATAAAGAATAAACATAAGAGCCTTAGCTGGTTTTGGCTCAGTGGATAGAGCATCAGCCTGCAGACTGAAAGGGCACATGCCGGGGTTGCAGGCTTGATCCCCAATAGGGGGTGTACAGGAGGCAGCCAGTCAATGATTCTCTCTCACTGATGTTTCTATCTCTCTCTCCCCTTTCCCTTCCTCTCTGAAAACAAAAAAAATCTATTAAAAAAAATAAACATAAGAGCAAAAGCTCGATATAAACTTCCTAAAAATTTTTTTCTGTTCACGAAAAGACACCAGTAAGAAATTAAGTCATGCAACAAATTGGGATAATATTCACAAAACACATATCTCTCAAAGTACACATGTACAGAACATATAAAGAAATCCTAAAACACAAAAAGAAAAACCAGCTGACAGAAAAAATGAACAAAATATTTGAGAAGACACTTCATAAAAGCTAGATGATAGAACACAAGTATATGAAATGCTACCCAATATTATCAATGAGAAGTACAAGTTAAAAATTACAACAGCATACTAATCCACATCAGCTTAAATGGCAAAATTTAAAAAGACTAAAGAAAAAATGGTAGCAAGGAACAATGAGAAGTCTCATAATCTGCTGATGGCAATGTAAGGTTTTTGTTTAAAGGCTGTATAAACACCACCTAACCTTTTGATCCAATAAGTTCACTTCTAAGTTTTTAACCAAGAGAAATATAAATATGTCCTACTCACGATTTACAACTAGAGGCCTGGTTCACCAAATTCATGCACTGGGGGGATGGTTGTCCCTTAGACCAGCCTATACCCTCTCCCAGGCCAAGACCTAAGCCGGCAGTCAGACATCCCTCTTGCAGTCTGGGACCCCTTGCTCCTCACCACCCACCAGCAGCGGAGGAAGGAAAGGCTACCAACCCTACGCTGCGCTCACTATCTGTGAGCCTGGCTTCTGGCTGAGCAGTGCTCTCCCTGTGGGAGCACACTGACCACCAGGGGGCAGCTCCTGCATTAAGTGTATGCCCCTGGTGGTCAATGCACATCATAGCGACCAGTTGTTCTGCCATTCGGTCTATTAGCATATTAGGGTATCTAATCTAATAAAAGAGTAATATACAAATTGACCCTCACTCTGTTACACATAAGCCATGCCCACCAGCCAAGCCATGCCCACCAGCCAATCAGAGTGGCTGTATGCAAATTAACCCAGCCAAGATGGTGGCCGGAAGCCATGGAACTAGAGCAAACAGGAGGCTTCTGTTGTACCAGCGATGGAGGAAACTGCCTGCCTAGGCTTCCACTCAAGGGAACAACGTTTCAATTATAAAAGATAAATAAACCCCAGAAACCTGATTCCAGCCAGCCTCGCTGGGACATTGGGTCAATGGGAGCTGTGGGCAGCCTGAAAACAGCCCTCAGCCCCTCACCCAGGCTGGCCACACCCTTATGGGGTAAGGGTGCCTACTGGGGGGCTTGGCCAGCCTGCAAACAGCCATCAGCCCCTTGACCAGGCTGGCCAGGCACGCCAGCAGGTGGACATCCCCCGAGGGGTCCCAGACTTCGAGAGGGCAGAGGCGGGGCTGAGGGATCCCCCAAGTGCACAAATTTTTGTGCACCGGGCCCCTAGTTATTATATAGGATAGGACAGTCCCAAACTGGAAAAAATGACAATGCCCAGCAGCAGAAAGATGAAGATGGTATTTTCATACAGTGAATAATCAGACATAGAAAGCAATTACTAATATCAACTAACATAAAAGAATCTCACAGACATGCTGAGCAATGGCAAACACAAGAGTACATATGATGACACCATTAAAAAAATATTCAGGGCAAAAATAGTATGAGAATAATATCAGAAAAAAAGTTGCCTTGGGAAAGGAAATGTCCTTAACTGTGATAGGGTGTAAAAACTTATACATAAATCCAATGTGTTTCAAATTATGTAAATATTACCCTGTAAAAAGTTCTTACAAAAAATAACCACCAACCAGGCAGGAGGAAGTTGGGAGTAAGTAAAGTAGACACTCAACAAGAATGACAAAATGTTGAAACTGAGTGATAGTTATATGGGGATTAATAATACCATTCTGTTTATTTTGTACATATATTTGGTATTTTCTATTAAACAATAACAACAAAACCAACCCTTACTACCAGAACTACTGACAGGGTTCCACATTTGAGAAGAAAATGCTGAATAAAACAAAAATATACAAACAAAAATGAGAAAAGAGAATATCTAGAAAAAGTTGGTAAGAGAAACACAAACTATACAATCTCAGAGAGCAATTCTCCGTATTTTGGAACATTATAAGAAACCCACACCTCACTGGTGTGACTCAGTTGGTTGAGTGTTTTCCTATGCACCAAGAGGGTGCAGGTTTGATTTGGTTTGATTCCCAGCTTGCCTGCCTCTCTCTTCTTTCCTTTCTCTCTTTCTCGTCCTTCCTTCCTTCCTCTCTCTCTCTCTATCCCAGTTTCTCCCTCCCCCAATCCTTTCTCTAAAATGAATAAAAACAGATTTTTAAAAAAAACACGCAAAGTTCCATTTAAGTCAAAAACTATCTTGAAACAAAACTTCTAAAAGTTCAGGAAAACAAGTTTTGCATTAAAAAGTAATAAAGCCCTGGTCGGTTTGGCTAGTGGTTAGAGTGTCCACCCAAACATTAAAGGGTCTTAGGTTCAATTACCAACTGGAGCCTATGTGGGAAGCAACCAATCTATGTATCTCTGTCTCTCCCACTCCCTTCCATTCTCTCTAAAAAACAAGTCAATGGAAAAAATATCCTTGGATGAGAATTAACAACAATTTGATGTTGTCTATCTCCCCATTCCTCTCTCTCTAAAATAATTTTTAAAAAATTTTTTTAAATCTTTAAAAAAAATTAAAAAAAAAAAAGACAGGCCTAAGATCAGCAAAACAAAACAGTCTAGTATGTATTACTAGAACTTTACTAAACTTTAAGGGGAAGAGACATCCTTTGAGCATTCACGCCAAATGTAGGCAAACTGTTTTTTATAGACCCAAATAGTAAATATTTTAGTCTTGCATACCATAGGAGTAAGTTATATAAAATTCAAATATCAGCCCTAACCGGTTTGGCTCAGTGGATAGAGCATCGGCCTGCGGACTGAAATGTCCCAGGTTCGATTCTGGTCAAGGGAACGTACCTTGGTTGCGGGCACATCCCCAGTAGGAGGTGTGCAGGAGGCAGCTGATCGATGTTTCTAACTCTCTATCCCTCTCCCTCCCTCTCTGTAAAAAAATCAATAAAAGATATTTTTTTAAAAATCAAGTATCAGTGTCTAGAGTCATGCTCATCGATTTCTATATTGTCTATGGCAATGTATAGCAAAAACAGCCAAAGACAATATGTAAATGAATGGGCATGACTATATACAATAAAATTATATTTGCAAACCCCAACATAGTTAAACACTAAGTAACTTTAATTATTTTTTTAAATTTTGTTTTTATTGATTTTTTTAGGAAGAGAGGAGGGGGTGGAGGGGCTTCGATTTATTGATCCACTTATTTATGCATTCGCTGGTTGTTTCTTATATATGCCCAGACAGGGAACAAACCCTGCAACTTTGGTGGATCAGGATGTTGCTCCAATCAACTGATACCCGACCAGGGTTCCTACTAAGTAACTTTATAATGGAAAGAAAAATAGACTATTCTGAATTTTTCAACTTTATGCCAGAAGAAAAATAGAGTAACATTACAATAATCAAGGAAAGAATATATATACCAAGGATTTTATATCCAAGAAAAATAAGTTACAAGAATAATGGCCACAGACAAACTGTTATCAGTATGCAAGAACTCTGGGAATATTGTGCCAAAGGAGGCCTTCCAGAAAAACCTAATAGAGCACTTCAGAAAATCAAATTTCCTACAAATACTGCATAAAAACTGATGGTGAGCATCAAGCACACACACACAAAAAATGTAGTTACCAATACAACTAAAATAAAATGAAGGTTGAAAGGGAGAGAGTATAATATGTAATGGCTATTTCTTAGACAATGTAAATATAGACCCAACTATTTAAAAGTGAGGGAAGAATGAGAATGCACAGCAAAAAAAAAAGAGTATATAAGGCTTTAGTAATCAAATGTATGGTTAAAGTGCTGGCATTGTTATTTTGAGACTGTTGTGAGATAAATCTAATTAGCCTTTAGATTTCTAATCCAAGCCTGTCATCCACTGAGTCCTTGGGAAACAAGACATAGTATGGAAAAAGACAGAGATGTAAGATAGAGAGGTTAAAATCTCTGGAATTCTGACTCTGGTCAAGTTAAAAGGGCAAAAAACCCTCTCCCAAAAAACAACCATAAGGGTGGACAAAATGACAAAAACTATTTCAGTAATGTGGAAATCAACCAGAGGCATACAACAATTTGAGAATGCTTATAAAACTGCTCAGCGTGGGGTAAGAACATTAAGAGTTTGTGCCACTCTTATCTGGGGCTGCTCCAGTCTCTTATGCTCCCACCTGCAAGAGCAGATGATTTTGGCAAGCTGAGAGGACTGGCAGCATTAAAGTCACCATAAAGAGAGACACATGATTTAGAGAGTTTGACAATGACCACACTCAGTGGTATCATCAATATAAGCTATAATTTTGGGATAAGAGATCATTTCTGTGGCAGGCAAACCAAGTGCCAACAGCTCTACTAGCCTGAAGTTGCAGGGGTTGTTCGGACAACCATATTGTTGACCGAGTCAGCTCACATGCACAGCAGAGACTAAGAAGGCCCAAATTACCTACACACTCTTGGCCAACCTGTGGCTGCACATATGAATGCAGTAGATATGAAATGGATCAACGAAAAATAAAAGCTGGGATAGACTTGGAAAGGGCCTGAACTTTGAACATGCATCTCACAAAGATCCACAGGCAGAGGAAGAAGCCTTATTGTGCAAGATGTTTGAGCACAATATGTGTTGGATCACTAGCTGAACCACAAAACTATGCAGACCCGAGGGGATGCCCTAGTATGCCAAGCATAAAACAAGAATTTTTTGTTAAGTGGGTACAGACTTGCAGGAAGATAGATTTCATAGATTTTGCCTGTGGAAGTTACTGAACAAATAATCTTCAAGATTCTGAATCCAGAGTGGCTACAATATATTATCTAAAATGGACAGTTTTCAACAAAAAATTATGACATGCAAAGAAACAGGAAAATATGACTCAAGCTCAGGAGGGGAAAATGCAGTGAATATGTATTATATACCAGGCTTACAACAACTCAAGGAGAAGTACAGATAAGCAATCTACATAAGACAAAATTCACTCTTGATCCCTTATAAGTTTGAGAAATTTCTATTTCTGGTGGCCATATTTAGCATTTTCTGATTATAAAATATCTATTGTTAGCAAGTTTTAAAAGCACAGAAATATAGCGGGAAAACTCACATAATTCCTTAATCTAGAAATAACTGAAATGAGAATATATACTAATATTACTCTGCTTGTTTAAATATTTTTAATCAATAGTTGGGATTACACTACATGCAGAATGATAGACCTGTTTTCCCCCCTTTATACTATGAACTCCTTGCCAATGTTCTTTTAAAAATCTGAAAACATAATTTTTAATGGCCAGGTACTATTCCAATATATAGATAAATGTTCTGTAATTTACACGATTACTGACTGACCTACTGAAAATTAAGTTGTTCATAATTATTATCACTTCAAATGTAATAACTTTGTACATAAATTTCAGTCCATATTTTTTATTCTTTCCTTAAGATAGTTTTTTAGAAGTGATTTTATTAGGTCAAAGATTATTAACATTTAGAAGTACCTCTTAAAACTGCTATTTGGAAAAATGGTTTCACCAGCAGAATACAGAAAGTGCCTATGTAGCTGAGTCATGCACAACAGAATTTATTTTTACTCTTTAAATTAATTGAAACTAAAAATTCTTTTAAATTATAGTTGTAAATAGTAAAACTAAATGCTTTAATTATATTTATAGGCTATAATCTATTTCCCATTTTGTTACATGCCTGGGCATCCCCTTTTCTCATTTTTTTCTAAGAATTAACCTTTCCTACCAAAGCAGAAATCTCTCAGATAGCACTCCTTTCTAATGGTAACCTAGAATCTGCTTGAATGATTAAGGAAACTTGGAAACGCACCACTACATAATGCTAATATTTTTAAATGTTAAATGAGTTCTAAAATAAAAATATTTTAAACAGAACTGAAATCAACCTGCAAATATGTACTGCCAATTCCCATACTTAATAATAATAAAAAAAATCTCTAAGAATTTAACTATAGCAACTTGGTTAAGCATAATTCTACTTGTCTTAACTTCAAAGTTTAAATTGTTTTTAATTTTAACACAAGAATAGATATTATATAACTTTCAAAAGTTTGCCACTTTGACTTAATTTACACGTTTTAATTTTAACACAAGAATAGATATTATATAACTTTCAAAAGTTTGCCACTTTGACTTAATTTACACGTTTTTTGTTTGTTTTTATAATTTTTTTATTGATTTCAGAGAGGAAGGGAAAGAGCGAGATAGAAACATCTATGAGAGAGAATCACCTGCCTCTTGCATGTCCCCTACCGAGGATCGAGTCCAGGTATGTGCCCTTAACCAGAATGGAACCTAAGAACCTTCAGTCCGCAGACCGATGCTCTATCCATTGAGCCAAACTAGCTAGGGCTTAATTTACAGTTTAGATATTTGCATTATTCCTTGCCTCAACTCCCCAAAATAATGGGGCTATATTTAAAACTTTAAAAAATAATCTGTATTTCAAAAAATCTCAATAAATTTTTGCTAATCTCTTGCATTTAAAATCTTAAAGTAAAGGCTTAGATGCCTGTTTACCTGCATACTGAAACAGAATCCAAGCAAGTACACTACCAAAGCACCGTTGAGAAGTATTGTCAACTTTAGAAAATCAACCCTCAAACTAATTCTTTTAAAACATTAAGTACCTATTTTAACTACATTTACCTGAACACAGAAAAGGTTAAATGATATAGAAGCAACAGCTGTTCTTTGTTAACAGCTATGTGTAAGGCACTGTCCTAAGTGCTTTCACAGATTGTATCTGGCTTACAATGATTCAACTTAAAAATTTTTGACTTTACCATAGTGTGAAAGTGACATGCATTCAGTAGAAAATGCACTGCAAATTTTGAATTTTCATTGTTTCCCAGACTAGCAACGTTTAGTAGCAGCCAGTCACAGCTCCTAGTCAACCACTAGGAGGGTAATGAGGGTAAACAACTGCTACACGTACTAATACAAATCATACTATACCCATACAACCATTGTTTTTCACTTTCAAATACAGTATTCAATAAATTACAAGATATTCAACACTTTATTATTATTATAGGTTTTGTTCTGAGCATAATTAAGGTAGGTTAGGCTAAGCTATGATATTTGGCAGTTTAGTTTATTATAAATGCATTTTCAATTTAATGATATTTTCAACTATGATAGGTTTGCTGGGACTATATGTCAAAAAAGATCTGCAGCCCTAACTGGTTTGGCTCAGGGGACAGTGTCAGGCTTTGGACTGAAGGGTCCCAGATTCAATTCCGGTCAAGGGCATGTACCTTGGTTGCGGGCACATCCCCAATAGGAGGTGTGCAGGAGGCAAATGATTGATGTTTCTCTCTCATCAATGTTTCTAACTCTCTATCCCTCTCCCTTCCTCTCTGTAAAAAAATCAATATATATATATTAAAAAAAAGATCTTCAACAAATTATTTCACATAATATTTTCAACAATATAAAACAGTGTTCATTATTTCCATTTTATGACTGAGAAAAATGAGGTAGAGATGGCAGAAATGTTTTAAGTAATAATTTCTGGATATTATCATTAAATTTAACCAGCGATGTAAAAACTATATTTATCATCAACAAAAAAATCTAATTAAAAAGTCACCAAAAATTCTAATCTCCCATTTTCCTCTAAAGTAGTGTTGTTGTTTTAAAATATATTTTTATTGATTTCAGAAAGGGAGAGGGAGAGATAGAAATATCAATGATAAGAGAGAATCATTGATTGGCTGCTTCCTGCACACCTCCTACTGGGGATTGAACCAGCAACCCAGGCAAGTGCCCTTGACTGGAATCAAACGGAACCTTCAGTCTGCAGGCCCATGCTCTATCCACTGAGCCAAACTGGATAGGGGTGTTGTTTTTAACTTCTACTCTTTTCTAAATAGTCATTCACAATGGGTGATTTTCATGAGGAAACAGGGTCAAACAGCAAACATCTGCGTTTACAAACTGACACTTGGAAGCT
The DNA here is from genome assembly GCA_004026665.1 of Murina feae. Taxonomy (NCBI): domain Eukaryota; kingdom Metazoa; phylum Chordata; class Mammalia; order Chiroptera; family Vespertilionidae; genus Murina; species Murina feae. Next base: position 13,492 of record PVJC01043651.1, read on the forward strand.
CAATATCAAACTTCTCATAAATAAAATACTACAAATGGGGTTTAGAGTTCCAGGGCAACTCCTATGACATATTTTTACCCACAATATAACTAAAAAGAGAAATCTAGCACCTAAACACTTATACAAACAATGCAAACACTATATTTCATATCTCAACACAAGGCCTAACAGTACCCATATTATCACTATAGAACCCTAGCACTGGGGAACACTGGATATCCAATGCAAAACAAATAAACAAACAAAAAAGAAGTTGGATCCTTATCTTACATCATATACAAAAATTAACAAAAAATGGACCAAAGACCTTAAGAGCTAAAACAATAAAATTTTTAGAACACAGGGGAAAGCTCTTGACTTTTGGATTTGATAGTAATTTCTTAGATATGACATCAAAAGCACAGACAACAAATAAAGGAAAAACAAAGATAAATTGGACGGCACCAAAATTAAAACTTTTGCCCTGGCCAGGTGGCTGGAAAGTTGTCCAGTAGACCAAAATGGTTGGGGATTCAATCAGGAGCCATATGGAAAGCTACCAATCTATGTTTTTCTCTCACATCAATGTCTCTCTCTCCTTCTAACCTTCTCTCTCCAAAAATCAAAAAACATGTCTTTGGGTAAGGATTATAAAAAGAAATTAAAAGTTTTGCACATCAAAGGGTACTATCACCAGAGTGAAAAGGCTATCTATGAAATTGGAAAAAATGTGCAAATCATATCTCATATGGGGTTAAAAAAACTCAAATCAAATATGGGCAAAGAACATTTCTCAAAAGAAGACATATAAATGGTCAATAAGTAATGAAGAAATGCTCAACATCACTTAACCATTAAGGAAAATGCAAATCAAAACTACAATAAGATTCCTCTTTTCACTCACCAAAATGACTCTTATCAAAAAACAAGAAAACAAAAAATAAAATTTCTTTTTT
>PVJC01043652.1:0-14431 GCA_004026665.1 Murina feae
TTCCCACTTCCTGGTGCCCTGCAAGGGGCCTGGGAAGCCCACCAAGCAGGCCAATGACCCCCTGCTGCCTCTTTCCCACTCCCCGATGCCCCGCAAAGGGCCTGGGAAGCCCGCCAAGCAGGCCACCGACCCCCTGCCACCTCTTACCCACTCCCCGGCCCGCCACCTTGCTTTCCCACTTCCTGGTGCCCTGGTTCCCTGGTGCCACTTGCAACTGCCAGCATAGGCAGGCAGTTGAAACAGAACCCTTTGGTTTAGTTCCATGGCTGTTGGCCTCCATCTTGGCTGGGTTAATTTGCATACAGCCGATCTGATTGGCTTGTGGTAACGGTCACATTTGCATGTTTCGCTTTTATTATAGAAGATTACATATATGGCTTTCTTTGCTTTATTAATTCTACATATTTTTACACACACACATATGTGTGTGTATTTGATATAATATGCATGTGGTTCTACTCTGTTCTGATGCACTAGTGCAGTACTGTGTGGGGCCCCAGCCAAGCCCCTGATTATCTGTCAGCTCTGTAAGTGCTTTCTCATGGGCTTTTGAAGCCTCAAGCTGCATAGTAACTGCTGATGGAGAGTGAACTTCCTCCTCCTCAGGTCCTTGACTGAAAACTTACTGCTTCTTTGCCATGTAGTAGATAAAAAAGGCTAAGTTCCTGAAATTCAGGGGTATGTTTCTCATTAGTTATTATAGGACAGTAGACCTTTTCCTTTAAAGTATTGTGTTGAATTTATTCTTTTCAACACTATTGATTTCACTTGCTGTAGTTTCATAAAATCTGACATGTAGGATGCTGAGCCATTGGCATAGTATAGTTAGTGATCATTGAATTTAACATGCAGGTTATATGCCTACACTCTTTTGTCTTGCTGTTCTGCCCTGTAATGATCAGATTTTCTTTACCTCTTGAGTTTGAAGAAATACGAAAAAAATGTTGTGTTGTGTTATCACCCCTTCAGTAGCAGCATACTGATTTCTCAAAGTGTCAGACTTTACCTCTGATGCCCTCAGCCAGCACATGTCAATTAAACTGTTGAGTTTAATGAACATAGTCAGATTTTCAGCATTAAATTCAAACATCCAAACTTTAAGCCACACCTCCAGTGTACAGTGCCTCCATTATCTGCTGCCAAGGAACAGGACTGTTTTTGTCCCTTTAGGCATCTCTTTCATTTCTGTGTCAGAGGCAGCAGAAGGCGGCACCTTTTCAAAGCTAAGGAACGTGAAGAGTTGCCTTCCTGCCTAGATGAAGTCTCAAGGCCCCAAATATAAAAGGCCAAAATGGAGGAAGGGATCCCAACATAGCACAGCAGGTACCAATCCCTGTGTGGGAATACTGAGCTGCAGAGTGCCCGCCAGAGCCTGGCCCGTGCTGCCCATCCCTGCGTGGCCCTCATCCTCACGCTCACAGGATGGCTCTTCTACTTGCAAGCATTTCATCTGTATTTGCCCTCAGGAACACCGGTGAAGAGGGAAGGCACAAGGTGCATTCCACCAGAGTCCGCCCGCTGTTACAAAACTTTCCCAGAAACCCCACCCTGTCACGTCTGTTTACAGCTTCGACCAGAATTGGCCTTCAGGAGACTGGACGAGGTACACTTTCAGTTGACCCGTTGTCATCAGGAAAAAAGCTGAGGTTAACAGATGCAAAAGGAAGGAAAAAATGGATGTGGATGAGCAAGAATCAGTGTCTTTTTCAAGGATAGTAAGTCTTTGCAAAAATATCTGAATTCCAACTAGTTAGGAAACTGGCATAATATATCTATAGCCTTCACTTAAGAATCTAAGTTTTAAAGTGAAATTTAGCAGCATGTATAGAGATATCAATATTTTCTCACCATTTAAAAGTATTTATATACTTTGACTTTCTCAAGCCCAGCTCAAGAATAGAAAAATAAGTTTTAATTCTAAAAATGTTCTACAAAATATCTGATGATTTTTCTTCAAGAAAGTATGTCCTCTTCTGAATGTTCCCTGCTGTCTAAACAGGATTGGGTTGTAAGAAGTAGTCATGGGACCATAGAAGCTTCCTCTGAAGGCTCCCTCAATCCTAAAAGACCTAGATAGAAAGATAAACTGGTAGCAATGCATCAGACAGACACAGCCATGATGCTTGTGACTGAGGTTCATTCCATCTCCCCGCAGGGTGTGCAGGCAAAAACCTGGGTATTTCCAGGTGGGTATGTTCCTCCTGTGTTGAATATTTTCTAGCATTGTGTAGTTCAGTCTAATGTGATGCTGAGAATGTGGAAATTACACCAGAATATAAAAGAGTAAAAGCCATAATCTTAATACCATTTATTTTAGTTTTGATTCAGACAGTGCAGTATTTCTGAAAGTGTCTGAGCAGAGCAGGTAGCTGCCAGTGTGATGGTATTTGGTGACTACAGGAAAGACCTCCCCCTCAGACATGCATTTTATTCACTTGTACTGGAGGGCACTCTGCAGCTGAGAGGGAGGGCATGTAAGGTAATGCATACTGTCTCAAGTTAATATTCTATGAGCTGTTAATATCTTAGAACAAAAGAGTTTATCCAATTATTAATTACTAGGGGCTCGGTGCACAAAAATTTGTGCACTGGGGAGGGGGGGTCCCTCAGCATGGCCTGTGCCCTCTCACAGTCTGGGACCCCTCTGGGGATGTCCACCTGCTGGTGTGCCTGGCCAGCCTGGGTGAGGGGCCGATGTCTGTTTGCAGGCTGGCCAAGCTCCCCAGTGGGAACCCTAACCCCAGGGGGTGTGGCAAGCCTGGGCTGAGGGCAGTTTTCAGGCTGACCACAGCTCCCACTGACCCTCCGGGCCATCTGCCCAGGAGGCAATTGGGTGGCAGGCGGCCACCCGAAGGCCTCCCAGGCCCAGGAGGGAGGCTCGGGGGTCCAGCCAGCTGGTCACTCCCCCCGAAGCTTCTGCCTGGTAAGGCATGGGCCGGCTCAGGGCGCCGGATGCCTTCCCGGAGGGAGGCTCCCAAGATGGCGGAGGCCACAGCCCAGGAGAAGCCGCACACCGGGGCTGCGGCCTCCGCCATCTTGGCTAGGCTAATTTACATACAGTCACTCTGATTGGTTTGTGGGCATGGCTTAGCCCGTCCCAAAGAAACGGTTAATCTTAATATTATGCTTTTATTAGTTAGGATGAGAACAGGCCTTTAGGACAGAGGTGTGACACAAGACAGATAAGTTCTGGTAAATACAAAAAGCAAAGTCCAAAACCACATGGAGACACTATAGTGAGGACTCCAGGCCATCTGGAAGGTAAACATGCCCAGACTGCAAGTCTCAAAGCAAATGGGAAGGTACAAGACCCAGTCTGCCTGCTTTACACACTTGCCCTGAAAATCCCTGAATGCTATGGCCTCTATTGGGAAGGAGACTTCTCTTCATGATAAGCACACTTGGCAATTTTTAACAGTTTATAAAAATGTGTTCTACATGTAAAGCATGGTTAACTAAAAAGTAATCTAAGTAACTTCAAAAAAGAAAATCCATTTGGTTCACAAAACCCCAATGTATGGCCCAACAGGATAAATATTAGAATATATAGCTAATATCAACAGAGGTGAACGCTAAAGTCATTTGCACCACTCTACCTGTTATTGTCATTCTAAAATACTGTACCCTGCTGTTGGTAAAGCTTCAAAGCAAATGAAATAAATGTGCATTTTTGCTATAGAATTTGCATTTAAATACTGCCTAATTTCTGTTAATGTCAAAATAAGTATATAAATTTATAATAATAGTTCCAAGAAGAATTACCAATTATCTCATACAGTGATTTGGACTATTCATGGTCATTACTGAGCAAGTTTAAAAAATATTTAAGCATTGCTCACATGATCAGGTTAAACACATACTGCAAAAATTTTTTAGTTTGGAATAAAGTGTTGAAAAATAATTTTATATTGAAAAATGCCACATGCCACTGATAATAATCAATATAATAATCCCTCCTTATCTGTGGGAGATAACATTTCAAGACCCCCAGTGGATGCCTGAAACTACAGATAGCACTGAATTCGATATATATTTTGCTTTTTCTATACATACACACCTATAATAAAGTTTCATTTATAAATTGGGCAATTTCATGGATAGAGTATTTATTCTTACTATACATCTTAGCAATCTCAGCATGTGATTTTTTTTCTTTCCTTATTAAATTGAGAACTTTCACCTTTTCACTTAACAGAAGTACTTTATAGCTTCTACTTGGCATACCCAAATTGCCAGCACACTACTCCTGCACTTTGGGACCATTAAATAAAATAAGGGTTACGTGAACACAAGCTCTGCACTACTGTAATAGTCAATCTGATAGCTGAGAGGGCCACTTACTAGCATGGAAATGCTGGACAAAGGGGTGATTCACGTACCAGGAGGGATAGAGCCGGCCAGCATGGGATTTCATCACACTACTGAGGTGTACAATTTAAAACTTTGAATTGTTTATTTCTGGATTTTTCATTTAGTAATTTGGAACGTGGTTTACCACGGGACATTAAACTGTTGAAAACAAATCTGTAGATAAGGGGACACGACTGCATGTGTCTATAGAGGTACCTTTTCAATCACTAAAATTTCTATTCAATTCAAAACCACAAATGTATATTGAGATTTACTATGGACAAGAAAGACATTGTTCTAGGAATGATAAAAACTGTAGAGACAGAAACACATTAGCTTTTCTCAACATGTTTAGTCTCAACAGATGATAAAATATATAACCAACTAGAATATAAGTTAAAAAATTCAAATGTATAAAATTGGTGGGATCCAGAAAGGCTCAATAGATACCTGGCATCTCTAAGTGGTCACTAAATGCTGACCAAAGTCCTAGGAATTAGTTATTGATGGTAGAGTCCATTCCACAGTAAGGGATTCAGCGTATAGATATTAGATGTACTCATCTAATAATGTATAGTCCTATTTGTGGAGAAGTAATGTTATAGCATTTTAAAACAAAGTGTAAAATAGAACAATCTTAAAATTGTATGTAACCATAAAAGACCCTGAATAGCAAAGCAATCTTGAGAAGAAACAAAGCTAGATGTATCCTGCTCCCTCATTTCAAACTATATTACAAAGCTATAGTAATCAAAATAATATTATTGTCAAAAAACAGATTCATAGATCAATGCAACCAAATAGAGAATCCAGACATAAGCTCACTTAAATATTTACTAGAGGCCCGATGCCACAACATCATGCATTGGGCGTGGGGCGGGGGGTGTCCCTCAGCTCACCCTGAGCCCTCTCGCAATCTGGGACCCCTCAGGGGGGGATGTAGCAGTGCCAAAGCGGCAGGAGACCAAGGAGGAGCCCCAGCTGGGGCTGGGCACAGCTCCCCTGCCACTCATCCCAGTCCTACTGCACCTGCCACCACCATTACCGCCCCTGGTAGCACTGCCACAACTGCGCTCGCCAGCTGTGAGCCCCTTCTGGCTGAGCGGTGCTACAGCTGTGGGAGCACACTGACCACCAGGGGGCAGCTCCTGCGTTGAGCGTCTGTCCCTGGTGATCAGTGCACTTCATAGCAATGGGTTGTCTTGGTCGCTCCAGTCATAAAGGTCACTTAGGCTTTTACATATATAAATATCTGAAACTAAAACTATGTTATGTATTAGGGGTTGAGAAGTACATATTGGTACTTACTAGATAGTCATAGGGATGTAAAGTACAGTATAAAGTACAGTCAATACTGTAATAACCACGTATGGTGCCAGGTGGGTATTGGAAATATCAAGGGGATCACTTTGCAAAGTATATGATTGTCTAACCACTGTGCTATATACCTGAATACAATATTTAATGTAAACTGCAATTGAAAAAAATTTTTTGGTAATGTACCTATTAACATGATCCTAAAGTTTTTCTCCTTAAATTTGTTATGATGGATTATACTGATAAGACTTTCTATTATTGAAGCACCTAAAAAGAAATCCTGCTTAATTACATTACAGGATTAAATGTCATTGTTTGGAATCATGTGTCTATATTCATAAAACTTGGAAATGTATATAGTCATAAGTGAGACTGGTCCTCAGTTTCCTGGTTGTTTTTATTGTCTTTATTAAATTTAAATTTGATTAGTTATCTATATACACTTGACTCTGTTTATTAGAAGAATACATTCCTCTGGGCTCTAAAAGAATGTTTCTTCATTTACATATTATTTCAGCAAATAGATTTGGTGAATATTTCTAATACATTTCTTAATAAGTAAATGATGAAGCCATTTTATGTCTTTTCACTTATTCCTGTATTCCCTCGTGTTCGGCTTTCCATTGCCCATCTCATTTTCAGCCACCTAAGCCAAATAATACCTTGTACAAGACACATCTACATTTTCCCTCATGACCATGTACCTGATTTCACACTGTCTAATCTCTTACTCCCTGGTTTCTGTAGACCCAGGATGCAGTCACGTCTGGTCACTTACAGATCATAACTCTAACTGCTCAAAGACTGAGTAGTACAGTGAAACATGTTCCTAAAATCCTTCCCCTAAAAATCCTTATATTATTCTTGGCGAGAGTATTGTTGATGGGAAGTCTTTGATGAAATGTTGAAATAAACACACAGAACTTGGTATGTGTAAGCCTCTTTGCCAGGTATTTTCAGACACATCTGAGTAATAAATTGTAGCAATAATGCAGAGAAAGGATTTAGAGCTTGATAAACCAGCAAGAGGAAAAAATACAAAATTGTCAAGTTTTTTCCTTTATTCTCAAAAAGGAACAAGAAGACAGAGGTATTAAGTCAAATACAGTTGACCCTTGAACAACATGGGTGTGAGCTCTGTGGGTTCACTTAAACACCGATTGTTTCTCATTAAATACCTGCACTGTTTTTTGTCTGTGGTTGGGAGTATGCCTATGCAGAGAGTCGACTCTGTGCATTCATCTATACCCTTTTATATACAGGACTTGAGCATATGTAGATTTTCTACCCACTCAGGGTCCTGGAACCAATCCCCTTGGTCCCAAGGGACAACTTAAATTTGGGGGTTTTTACAAGTTACACGTAGATTTTCAGCTGTATGGGGGGAGGGTGGTTCAGTGCCTCTGACTCCTGTGTTTTTCAAGAGTCAACTGTATTTATTTTTTATCATAAAATTTAATCTCTTTATTTGGCTTTTTTCTGATTTGCGCTACAACCAATATTTTTTTAAAAGGAGTTTCTTGTTTATTTGTAGGTGCAAGCCAGTTATGATGTTTCACGCTATGAAAATATTTTCTCCCTCTTTTGGGTTCTGGAGCAGCTTCTTCAAAAGGAAAATGAAGAAGGCAATACTTTGAGTTTGGAGCATGATGATCAAGAAATCAAGAAGTTTCTTCAGAAGCATGATGAAGCTGTTTTGCAACTCTCTGATACATTTCCTTTATTAACTTTTTATTTATGGAGGCTGGGCATTCTCTTGAACTCCATATTAATAAAAACTGTTGAAAATAACTCACTTCCTTAAGCAATTTACCAAATATCAGAAACATACAAAAGTTGAATATATGAAGATCTTGTACTTAAAACATTTTCAAGAATATTTTTAAATGAACATTTTAAATGGATCTCTAAATATAATGATTAACCAAATTTAAGAGTCTTAATGTGTGACAAATTATTATGAGTCATATTTCTTTCCTATAATCAGTCAATATCAGCTATTCCCATGTAACTATATTTTATAATGTTATTCAATATAGGTTTCTTATTCTCTAAAATGGGTCATTAATTGTACATGTCGTACAAGATACCTACTTTTAAAATATTTCTATGTAGTAGATACTAAAAGGCAATGGAAGAGATCTTATTGCTTTATCAACCCAGCATTTAAAATAAGAGGTTATAAATTAGATTTTTAAAACTTTTTTCTTACACAGTTTCACTTATATCATTGTCTCTCTTAGAAGGGACTCCTGCAGGAGGGAAGTCGAACATTTGTAAAGGTAACTGCCTTTAATTTCCTATAATCAACATATCTGTCAAGTCCTTTTGAAAGTACTAATTAGTGGCTTAAATGTTCTATCTTTTTTTAAAAAAATGTTAGTTTTGATTCTGTGGATTATATATAATATTCCTGTTACTGTTAAAATGTAGTTTAAGTCTTGTGTAATAAGACATTAAGGAAATTTTCACAAATTATATCATCTTTCCAGAAATATACTTTATACTTAAAGTATGTTTATACTTATTAAAAGTATTGGTTGAATTTTCCAGTTACACTGTTTTATTGACTTGATATCAATTATTAAAATCCTACCCAACTAGTTTTAGTGAGCACATAGTATGTACTTTCCTATACCACAATTTAGGGCACAATAAACCCAATTTTGCTTCATAAGTTAATTACCATTCCCAAGTGTCACTGATATTTTTTTAAATGTATATAAAATAATATAATTATCTGTCAGTTATTTTTGGAGTTATTTATAATTTTATGGAAAAGATAAAGCTTTTTTTTTATAATACTGAGACTCAGTGTATGTATCAGCAATTACTATCTAATAAACAACCACAAAATCTCAGTGACCTAAAGCAGGAAGGAATTATTTCTCAGAGGGGTAGGCATCACACGGGGGTCAGCTCATCTGAACTGGGCTCTGCTGGGGAGCTCTGTTCAGGTTGCAGATCCCACTGGCCTGGGCTCCTTTTTGTTAACTGGGTTTTGGTCTCTTGCACATGTGCATGTTTTGGACCCCACGTTGAGGGCATGAAGAGACTTCTTTACTGAATGTGTAGCACATGTGGAAGAGACCAAAACCCAGTTAACAAAAAGGAGCCCAGGCCAACCTGGGCAGAGCTTCCTAGCAGAGCCCAGTTCAGATGAGCTGACCCCCGTGTGACGCCTACACCTCTGAGAAATAATTCCTTCCTGCTTTAGGTCACTGAACGTGTAGCATTTTACCACAGTGAGAACATCCTCAAGTATTAACGTTTTCAAAGGGCAAAGCTCACTCTGAAGGTGCAGTGGCTGGACTGTCAGGCTCCAGTGCTCAGTCCGGTGGGAGAGGAAACAGACGTGACCTTTTGTCCTTGGCTCTGTAACTAGACACCGCTGACATTTTATGTAGGTCTTTCACACTGGTGCACCTTCCACTCTTATTGCATAGATAAGGGCAGAATATTCCTGGATGAGAGGCAAGGCAAAAAGCTATTTACATTTCCAGCTTTTTATGTACATTTGGAGATCTTTTAAAAATATTGGTGGCTCTAACTTATGATAGTCTGGTTTCATTTATTCTTCAATTATTAAGCACCAGCTTTGTGTGCAAACCAATTATTTGCACATATAAAAATAAGCATATTAAGTTTTGTATTTTATCAGATTTGTAAAACAGAACTTTCTTTTAATAGTCAATATAATGACTGGACATCAATAGTTTGTATTTGCTGAAGGAGATGATTAGAGTGGTAACATTGACCTACTATTGAAAAAAGATACATCATTTTATTATTATGGAAAGTCAGTTCATTCTTTTTAAATTATTTGTAGAATTGGACAACACTAAGTTCATCTGGTCAATGAATGGGCTACTCTGTTAAACTGTCAAAATCTTATGAAGTATGACTGACTCTGGCTCTTTTTGTTTTCATTTAATATGAAAGCCCTTTAAGTAGTTTTAAGAATCCATCTATAATAATAAAAGTTTAATATGCTAATTAGACCATACACCCTTCTGGATATGAGGGAATCCTAGGTCCCAGGTGCCTGTCAGCAGCCGGAGGAAGGAAGGCCTGCTCTTGCATGAATTTCATGCATTGGGCCTCTAGTTACTAATAAGAAAGAAAACCTGTAAAAAGAAAATATGAGTCTAACACTCAAGACATTGAAATAATTCATAGCTATATGCTCTGAATTTATAAAATTTTCTTCTGATATTTTAATCTAATTTTGTTGTAGCTGCTTAACTGGTTGGTGAACTTGTATTTTAGTTAGTAGCTGTGTTTCATAGACAATCCATTGGGGTATCAAGATTTATAGATAAACACTAACCTCATTAAGTATCTGATCTACATATAAAACTGGTTTTCAAATGTGGTCCCCAGGCCAGTAGTATCAGCAACATTTGGGGGCCTGTTAGAACTACGAATTCTGGGGCCCCAGCCGGACGTACTTCAGAATCAGAAATGCTGGGATGGAACCCAGGAATCTTTTTTATCAAGTGGTTTGAGAATCACTGTTCTAATCATTGTTTAAACTGAATAGGAGGACTTAATATAAAGTCATTCAGAGAGTAGAAATTCAATCATCCCAAATTACTTAACTGAATTATTTAACTTTCCCTGTGTGTTCCTTAAAATTCCAAAGGAGGATTTGGGGGAACTTAAAAATTATTCGTGATTAACTTAAAATGAGTATTTCATTTACAAATATATCTGTCAATCATAATAACACTTAAAAATCAGCATCATTATAGTTAGCTTTTAGTTCCACATTACTGCGAGCTTCAGAGCTGCATAAGGACAGCACCCCAGACATGATAAGAGAACAGAGCTATCACTGCTTTGGGCTTAAGTCTTAACCTCTAAGACCTTTTCATGAATGATTAATGTTTGCGGAACAATAGAAACACCAAACACTTAACCAGCAGGGACAAGAATTTGTTTCTTTCTTCTCGTCAAACACACACTCAGTTCCACATTCATTTTGTAAAAAGAGTTCCAGATCTCTTGAAACTAATTCTAAAGTTTGAAAAAATTCTCCTTTCTTATCTTTTCCTTCCTTATCTTTAAGGGATACCACCATAAGCAGGTGTCTTTTTGTCCTAACCAGCATGCAGGACATGGAGCAGACCCTGACACTGCCTTGGCATGGCCTTCCCCAGAACTCCACAGCCAGGTCGCTTCCCTGAGAAGAGTGACCACTGGACTTCAAATGTGTGGCTTATCTCCTTCCACAATGGACCATGACCAAGAAGTGGGGTTCAGCATAGATGACCAGGCACCTCATCTTGCAGCGAACAACGTCCAGAATAGAGCACAAGAGACGGGGCTCTGCATTTATAAAACACACAGCAGAGCTACCAGTGACTTTATAGAAATGTGAGGATATCTCTAACTCCAAATACATGGGCTGGTATTATTCCCACGTGAAAACAAAAATACTACTAATTTCTGAATCTAGTGTCATCTTGGCTTGTGAGGTTCTTTCCTTTTAAATAGACTCTCTTCCATACGTATCGGATAATCCAATCCTTGGCACCACCACTTTACTAAGGCAGGTCAAACACCCAGCGTACTGAGCCCTCAGTATGTGCTGGTCAGTCCTCTAAATTTATTGTTTTGCTTAATCCTAACGGCCTTATGAGATATGTATATATTACCCCAGGGTGGATGAGGAAGCAGGCGCAGAGCATGTAATTTGCCCATGGTCATAGGACTGGGGGGAAAAAATCAGAGTGAGTATTCAAACAGGTGATAGGCAACGAAGGCAACAGTGTGCACTCTCAGGACCCACAGCTGTCACGTCCTAACTGCAAAAGGAGAAAGTGTAGAGAGTAAAGTTATCCTGACAGTAACACTCCAGTTTTCACTTTTTTTTTTAAAGTTATTTTTAGACCTACGTTTCCTGACCTTGTGGTAATGGTAATGGTGGGAAATTTACACTCCCTGAAATAAAACTGGATGATGGAAATACCCTGTGTGTGTGGAAGAATAAAAAGCTTCAGTACGATCCAGAGGTTTCCAGTCGGTGGCATCTATTTAAATGAAACAGGTCTAAATCCTACTCTCGTATATGATTCTTGTGTAAGCCCGTGCAAGTAACACTTCCTGAGGATAATGCAAGTTAAATCTTTCAAAATGCCAGAATCGAGATAAGACAACTGTATATGGATGAGAGTTCATTCATGAGCCTTAGACGCAGAAATAAATAATATATATGAAGCATAGTTTCTCTATACTGGCTTCAAAAATAGTACTTTAAATGCAAAGAAAAAATATATTTCATTATTAGACTTGATCAGTTGACACTATTTGACATTTCTAAACCATCTTATGAGGTAAAAAGAAATGTCTATTACCATGGGAACAAAAACATATAAATAAATAAGTAAATAAACATATTTTGGTGATATGTTCCCACAGAAAACTTCAGGCAGTTCTTGTTTATGCATTTTCCTTTGATCTGGGGAGAAGAGATGCGAGACTTCCCTGCACTCTGCCTTGTCAATCAGTCCTACCTCCAGTTCCCTTTGAGAGCCTTCCTGTTCAGCGTATTGAAGTAACAATGAGAACACACTGTTGAAGGCACAGATGAAAGGACTGGGTGGAATGGTGGAGAGAATAGAGAAACTGAAGAGAGGGCCATCATTGGCCAAGACATCTTGTGCCTCAGAAAGAATAATTTCATCCTGTCACTTTCTCATACTATAGAGCCTCTGTCCTTCAGTGTTCAGGTATAAAGAACAAGGACGATCTTCTAGGGAAGCATGTTTCTCCCGAAGGCATTCATAAATGCTTAGACTAAAGCTGGTCCAGGTAACTACCCCTTTTCACTAAAAGTTACTGCCCAGCATTGCAGGTGAGTCTCTTTCCTGTCTTCCTGGAGGCCTTTCAGGGATAGACTATTTCTCACAATTAGTAAGGTCTGGTACAGGCAGTTAAAGCGAGGGTGTCACTCTATTCCTGTTAAATGAATCAAACGTACTTTTCCCCCCTTTTTTAAATTTTAAAAATGATAATCTCACCACAGGATTGTTTGTATGTATGAAATACAATGATAGTGCAAAAAGCATTTTGTGAGCTCTAAAATAAAGATGACAATACTAAGAAGATGATGCGCTAACACATAGTGTTTATTACACGTTCTTATAAGCACTTTATGCACTTTCTCATTGACTTCTCACAACAACCTTGTAAATAGGCCAATACTATTATTTGTACTAATGCCATTTTTGTTTGTTCCTGTGAGCGCCCTCTGTAATATGGCTGGACCATATTTTTCTCTTCCAGTTCTCCCATAATCGATGACACTCCGACTACCAGCTGATACCTGTGTCAATCACAACAGAGTTCCTGTGAACCATAACTTTGCTGGTCACCTTGCCCTAAAGAGCACTCATTACTCTCTGAAGCATAAGCAACCGTGCACCCATCATTTCCCAATTGGACTTGCCTGGAATGAACTCAGATTTGCATACCCCTGGGACCTTGTGATTCCAGATGCTGACAATTGCCTTGGCAGTCCACCTCCTCCTATGGACAGAAATCAGGTACACTGCCTCTTACCCATGAATCTTGCAATCTAAGAACATGTAAGAGCTTACGACAAAAAAAATGTACCATTCATTAACCCATCATTCGTACGTTGTTTGTGAATTTTTAAATGTCCAATTTTGAAGGGAACTAAAAAAGGACCTTGATACTATCTGTTTCATTACCCTCATTATATAGCTGACAAAACAGAAAGATTAAGCAGAGAACTCAAGTCACACACTGAGTTGATTGGCTGAATTAGAACTACTTTAAAAAATATTGATGTAAATGGGCTTGATATTAGTCTTTCTAAACTTAGACCCTGACGCTTAGCACATTTAAGTGCTATGTTTTGGCACATAGTAAGTGATCAATAATACTGACTACATTGCTATATTAATTTATAAATTAACTATCAGTTTCCTCATTTCTTTATATTCTGCAATGGTGATCAGTTCCCCAAATTGAGGATGATCTGCAAACACGTAAGTGGTTGAATAAACTGGAGCACCCACTACTCACCCACTATTCACCACTTCTAATCTAAGCAACTCTTCTTTCCTTCAATTCACAGTCACAAGTCTATACCTGTGAATCTAAAAATGTACACAGAAGTATTCTCTTAGTAGCTCTCTTATTTCCAAGTGATACTGTCTAGGTAGAGAATGGACTGAAATTTGGAAGGTGTTGTCCTTATGTTACCAGTTGTGAATAGTCATAGGTCAAAAACAGTACAAAGATTAGGTTGTCTTAAATATACTGATGGAAAACTATATCTATACACAATATAATTTCATGTAAATACATCCCGCTTTCTAGATATTCATATAAATAAACTTTTGTGATCTAACTCAATTGTAATATATAAAAACTATCAACAGAAAGTTCAAACGTTTCTACTCTTTTTTTTAAATTTATCTTTATTGTTCAGATTATTACAGTTGTTCCTCTTTTTTCCCCCATAGCTCCCCTCCTCCCATTTCCCACCCCAACCTCTGTCCTTGCCCCCTCACTGTCCTCATCCATAGGTGAACAATTATTGTCCATTCTCTTCACGCACCCCCAACACCCTTAACCCCCCAAAATTGTCAGTCCACTCCCTTTCTATGCCTCTGATTCTATTCTATTCACCAGTTTATTCTGTTCATCAGATTTTTTATTCACTTGATTCTTAGATTCACTCGTTGATATATATTTGTTGTTCATAATTTTTACTTTCCTTTTTCTTCTT
>PVJC01043653.1:0-14431 GCA_004026665.1 Murina feae
CTCATATATATTTCCTCTTTATTGGCAAATATTCCAGTCATATTTCTAAAAAATACAAAAACATTAGAGTTATATTGTGTTTATTTTTACATATGTAAACTAGTGGTTTCAGCACCTTTAATGCACCAAATCCTATCGATGATCCTCATTTTTTTGTCTTAACTATTTAATTATTTCACATACATTTTTAGTCTGGGTGTACTGTGTCCCTGACTTGATTTCTAAATTAAGATTACCACCTTTAACTATTGAGCAATGATTAAAATACAATTCTCATCTGATAAGGCAGGGTTATTTTTTTCACTATATAATGACAGGAAAGCACCTCATTTAAAATTGAAATTTTACTTTTTAATTACATCTACTGATGCTTTTGGAAAAATATATGTTCTAATAATTGTTTCAACTTTCAGGACTTTTTAAGTAAAGCCTGGTACTTTTAGTCCTAAGAGATAATGACAATGGATTAATTTTTCTTTTAAATAAATTTTATTTGGCACTGGCACACAGTTTTAATTTAAAACTACTCTCATAGCAAACCCTATAAACAGGTTCAAAATAGGAATTCTGGCCATCTTTTTATCATAGCAGTTGGTGAAAATGTGTAAAAAACCATTACAAATGTCTCCTGATTGTCTGTATGCATACTAGGATGTCTGTTTTCACACAGCAAGACCCTGAGGGATGGAATCCCTCCCACCTCCCCCGCCCCCTCCCAATCTTAGAAGGTCTAAACTGCAGTAGTTACGGTCATTACAATGTCTGAATCCAATGAATATTAAATCATGTATCGGTGGTGGCACATGCAAGGAACTTGGAGCTGGATAATTGGTCCTAAAGGTACAAATGTTTCAGCTGTAAAATTTGAGCTTTAAACTTGGGCAACTGAAAAAAATACAGATTCTTCCAGGTGTCAATCTTTAATTAGTGACCTAACTCCGAAACTCTGTTTATTCCAAAGCTAATTAATTCAAGACAGTACACAGTCTCCTCAGTCAAGGAACTTACATTACAGGCTGCCAAGGGACATGGACATTAAACTATTAGCCGCAATGCACTTAAATATTTACTCTTATAAAATTTTCTAAGATCCTAAGAGGTCACAAAAATACAGTATTAATTGTATAGTTTGGGTTGAGGACAAATGATTCCATGGAGAAAAAGACTTTTGAGTAGATTGCTAAAAGCTCCAAAATTTATAGGCTTATAAAGTAAGAGGTGCATAGAAAACCTGGAGTTTTAAGACAGTGTGAGTAACAAAGGTAGACAAAAAGAACAGATACTGGACTGAGGAAGGATGATCATTTCTTGAATGATAACACATAAAGATGAAAGAAGTGGGGGGAGTATGTGTAACACAAATAAACCAGGTCATTTCTGAGGGAGTTAAAACAATTTTAAGTTTAAATATTTATACGGATAAAAGATTTTCACTTGCTTATTAGATAGTGTTTTTTATTCTTTTATTTTTCCCACATAATAGTGTGTTGCAGAGGAAAGAACTCAAGGATGCAGTTGCTAGGCAAAGGTGTGTGTGTGTCCTTAGGCAGGTCATACAACTGTTGTATACTTCAGTTTCCTCTTCTTTTAATTGGGAGAATAAACCAGACAACCTCTATGGTACTCATTAGTGGTACAATTATACAAAAACCTGAAGGCTATTATTTTTATCATTATTTTGGTCAATATTATAGATTCAAAAATGAATATCTGCATCAGAATGCATTTCTATATCTCCATGTAGTGAAATAATAATAAAATATAATTCAGTATAAAAAGTTAGGATCAACAAAGCAGAAAAAAATACAGAATGGCTAACATAATTTCTACAGTTGTTTCGAGTTGGTGTTAATTTTCCTTTTAACCATGTGAAAAAGTTCACATTGTTTATTATTTAATTCTCATTATCAAACATAAAACAAAAATAAGTAAAGCTTTCTTTAGAATTGAATCTTAAAGTAAATTTTTCACACTCTTAACACATTTTTTGCAGGAAACGAGTAAACTCATATCGCTTTTTATATCAAAGCGCTGGAGACGAGTTAACTCATTTTGTTCTGCTAGGCAGTGGGGAGCAGGAAACAGGTAAACAAGGGCACCAACACATATTTTGCAAAGTAAATAAATAGAGACCTCTTTTTAAACTAAAACACTGAAAGTTTCATAGAAAGGTATCAAATAGATCGAAAGATATGAATATTTTACGGAAAGTCTAATTTTGGCGAGAAAATGTCAAAAAAGCCCCATATTGCCACACGATTTGGCGGGAAAATGCCTGATTACAAAGTGTTAAATGGATTAGCAATATTTTGAAGTAATTGTTATTATTAATGAACCATAGACAAAGCCAATGATAAGACTTTTAACCATAACAGCATGATAGCATGTCATTGAATGATTAGGCTAAAATGAATTACCTTTGTTACTCAGATGTTCTGGCGTTATCTACAATAATAAAGAGAAATCTGCAAATTGGTGTCACTCCGCTACACTCACCAGCCACACCCACCAGCCAATCAGGAGCGAGAATGCAAATTAACCCAACCAAGATGGTGGCAGCCATGGAGCTGGAGCAAGCAGGAGGCAATGGAAGAAGCCAAGCTTCCAGCTTCCCTGGCCAGCCCTGGCCTCTGCTCAAGGCTACAAAGTTTCAATTATAGAAGGTAAATAAATCCCAGATACTTGCTTCTCTCCACTCAAGGAGGCGCTGAAAAAGAAAAAAGAAAAAAAGAGGGTCTGGGGGCTTGGGTCGCCAAGGCCATGGCCCAGCAAGCAAACAGCCATCAGCCCCTCATCCAGGCTGGCCAGGTACTCAAGCAGGGACCCCCACCCTGAAGGGGGTGTGGCCAGCTTAAAAACAGCCCTCAGCTCTTACCCAGACTACCAACACTCTCCCAGCAGGGACCCTCAACCCATGGGGGCATGGCTTGCCTGCAAACCACCATAGGCCCCTCTCCCAGATTGCCCCACGCCCCAAGGGAGCCCTCATCCTGATCCAGGACACCCTTCAGGGCAAACCAGCTGACCCCCACTTGTGCACCAGGACTCTATCTTCTATACTAATAAAAGGGTAATATGCTAATTAGACTGGGAGACCTTCCAGGAGAACTTCTGGACATTCTTTTGGACAAAGCCATTGTGGTGGGGCTGAGATAGAGGTGGTTAGGGGCCAAGAGGGGAGGGTAGTTGTGGGTGATCAGGCTGGTGTAGGGTGGGGCCTTTGGGGGTAAGCAGGCCAGCAGGTGGGCCAGTTGGAGGCAAACAGGCCATAGTGAGGGTCAGTTGCAGGTGATCAGGACAGTGGGGGGGGCAGTTTGGAATGAGCAGGGGGGCAGTTGGTGATGAGCAGACCAGTAGGAAGAACGGTTAGGGGCAATCAGGAAGGCAGGCAGGTGAGCAATTAGGAGCCAGCAGTCCCAGATTGCGAGAGGGATGTCCAACTGCCGGTTTAGGCCCGGTCTCTGTAAACTGGCAGTAGAACATCCTTCAAGGGGTACCAGATTGGAGAGGATGCAGACTAGGCTAAAGAACATCACCTCCCCCATGCACAAATTTTGTACACAAGGCCACTAGTTCAAGAATAAAACTGTAGATTTGTTTGCTCTTTCAGAAATATTATTTACTCAGCTGGCATTTTGATAAATGCTGGATAGGGGAAAAACTAGGTATATTGTATTCACATTACAATGAACACAAATAAAGTGAATAGAAGGAAATCCAGTGAATATTACTTATTCATTTAAAAGTTTAAATGTCTTGATGTCAACTATAATATAACTGTCAATTGTTTTTAAAAACTGGCTCACAGTGTTGCTCTCCATGAATAAGACAAACTAAATTTAAAGTATGGTCCAAAAAGTCCATGAGCTCTAGTGCTACTATAACCCCAAACCATATACAAACACATGCATTGTAAGCAAGTTAGCACATGTGCCAGGATGGACTGTCTAAACAATGTTAGTAATAGTTGTGCATAGTGCTTTGATCCTCAGTTCAATTCTGTGAAATAGGCATTAATCCTACCAGACTGCTGTACCGATTTTTCTATAATTTCTGAATCTACCACTATACCGCTTTGCCTAGGTACTTTGCTAGTATGTGAAAAAGATGTATCACAAACTAAAAATAACCAATCAATAGTGGTCAAACCTCATGGTTAGCCATTGCAAATGTCTGCTCCCATGTGTTTGAATTGACTTTGCGTGGTTTAAGGGAAAGTTAGGTTCAGGGCCTCATGTCTGGTAGGGTTAATGCCCTCACTTACAGACAAAGAAATTGATGCGTAGGAGTTAAGTGGCTTATTTATAAGTATACTGCCACTAATAGGTTGCAGAGCGAGGAAATGATCCCAGGTCTGTCTGACTTCAGAACCCACAATGCTGTAGTGCTGTAGTTAATGCAGATGATATATCAAGAACAAGAATAACTGCTACACAGTTGCATTAATCATATATATATATATATATATATATATATATATATATATATATGCCTAAGCTACCAAACAACTGGTAGACCAGTTGCTATGATGTGCACTGACAACCACGGGCAGATGCTCAATGCAGAAGATGCGCCCAGGTGGTCAGTGCACTCCCATAGCCAACCTCCAGCAGCCGGCCCATCTCCCATGGTCCCTACCCCACCCACCTAGCCAACCTGCCACGATTCCTGCTTCCCCAGGCCGGCTGGCCAACTTCTTATGGTTCCTCCCTCTAGCAGGCTGACCCTCCTGATGGGCCTCAATTGCCAGCCAAACCAAGGAACCTCACCTGTGCACAAATTCATGCACCGAGCCTCTTGTGCAGTAATAAAAAAGCTACCATTTACCAATTGCCTGCTATGGGTGACAGACTACTAAGACATTTTACCTGTATTAATTTTTGTTTAATACTCATATCAAGTTAGGGTTTAAGCATTGTTTTCAAGACTTGAATAGCAAGAAAGCCAAACCTCAGAATTAAGCTGTATAACTTGCTTAAGATTTTAGAGTTAGTGAATGATGGAGCTTAGTTAGATTCAAGTGCAGACATTTTTGAAATGTGAATTCTGTTCTCAGATGGCAAGCTATGGAAGGAAATAAAGTAGTAGCAATAGAATTAGTAGAAATTTGTCAATAATTAGTTATTTTTTTAAATCAAGATGACATTACTCTAGATACACATAACACCTGATCCTAATATTGGCCCTAAATACTGCAGAGGATTTTTTTAAGCAATACCAGAGTCTCAGATACTTTGTTGTCTCCAGTAAAAGCTAAGCATCCATAGTTAATGCTTAATTATCAAGTATTAAATGCAATTATTCCAATATAAATGCTTTACTCCAATCAGACCTGCATCCCTTTTAACACTTTTTTTTTTTTTTTTTGGTTAATTCTCACCCAAGGATATTTTTCCATTGATTTTTAGAGAGAGTGAAAGAGAGAGGGAAAGACAGAGAGAAACACCAATGTGAAACACATTGATAGGTTGCCTCCTGCAGGAGCTTTGTCCAGGGCCCAGGCTGTGGAGGAGTTTGCAACCAAGGTACCTGCCCTTGACCTGAATTGAACCTGGAACCCTTTGGTCCTCAAGCCAACACTCTATCTGCTGAGCCAAACTGGCTAGGGCCTTTACAACACTCTTCCTCTTATCACTGTAATTTTGCTTACCATATTTCAATTTGGAGAAAATACTTTACTCCAATCTCATTTTGAAAATTAGCAATTAGATTTGCAAATGCACAGTGTTTTGCAGCTTCTTGTGATCTGTCTGACACGTTCATAAAAGTTGACAAAAATAGCCCCTTATTAACACTAAGCACTGATTTATAATCACATTTTAATTTCTACTGAGATTCTTTTAGATAATACCTCTGAGAGTAGTTTCTTTTATGTGCTTACAACTATTATAGAAGTAGCTACTCTGTAACACACTTGGAAAAAAATAACACAAATGCTGATATCACTAGGAACGATGCCAGTCTTTGATATTAGTACTACTCTTCTACAAATATGGTTGTAGAATAAAACAAATGATCTATTTGGAATATTAGGGTAGACAATACTACCCTAATATTATTTTTATTGATACAAATATGGCTTGTATTACTGAGTTTGTCAGAATACTGCAAACCTCATGTCTATCCATCACGAGATGTGATGATCTGGAGATCTGTGTTGAGCAGATGCTCAATGTGTGTTGCCAGCATGCCTGCCAGTGTTACATTGCATTGGCTTCTGCTAGCAACCCATGCATCACCTGCTCAGATTTCACAACTCAGAGGCTGGGAATTATTCTCACATTGCCATTATTATTTTCTTCTATTTTTTGATGAGAAAGACAACCATGGATTTCTAAAATATGCATGTGCTCAGTTAAGTATCAACTTGGCAACTTTCTTGGCTTTGGAAATAATTTTTGCAACCCATAGTGACTTATTTGTCATATATTCAGACAGTGTAGAAAAATACCTGGTACTTATATATGTTACAAGGACTATAGACTTATTTTTTCAAGTCCTCTCTGCTATGTTGGAGGACTTTCAGTTTTTTATTTATCTAAACTCTGGGTATGAAAGGGGGAGGAAAGCTGCTTCTTAGAATGAAGATATTGAATAAAAGAAGTGCCTTCATTTCCAAAGATTTTAGGCAACAATAAGATGAATGAATTCATTTCTGAGCCCTATAGAATTAAATACAAATGAAAATGTATTGAGGCCCACTATTAAGACCCTGTCCTAAAACTCCAAAAAGTAAACTTCTGTTTGATCCATTAAACTAAAGTGATCCTGATAGTGTTTATTTCTTATATGTTTTAGTAGACTTAGTTGCTTAAAATATTTTAGGATGGCCCTAACCAGTTTGGCTCAGTGGATAGAGCGTGAGCCTGCAGACTGAAAGGTCCTGGGTTCGATTCCAGTCAAGGGCATGTACCTTGGTTGCAGCCACATGCCCAGTGGGGGGGGGGTGCAGGAGGCAGCTGATTGATGTTTCTCTCTCATCGATGTTTCTAACTCTCTATCCCTCTCCCTTTCTCTCTGTAAAAAAATCAATAAAATATATTTAAAAAATATTTTAGGATGAACTACATCAATCCTTATTTTGTATTTTTAATAGGAACATCTAAAAATTGAAACACTAAGTAAAAAAAATACTCTGTATTTAATTTAACAATTTGAGTTTTATAAAAACTCCTTTAGAAAGCACATATAATCTTCTGTATTTAATTTAACAATTTAAGTTTTATAAAAACTCCTTTAGAAAGCACATATAATCTTTATTTTATGAATGTGAAATTTTGGTCATTTCATTTATGTGAGACTGAATTTTACATGAGGGCTAAAATCAGCTTCTGTCTTTCTCAGAAATTTCATTATTACACCAGAGGCCTGGTGCACAAAAATTTGTGCACCCAGGGGTCCCTCAGCATAATCTGTGCCCTCTCAGAGTTGGGGGATGTCCACCTGCTGGCTTAGGCCCACTCCCCGGGGGATTGGGCCTAAGCTGGCAGTCACACATACTTCTGGCAGCCCGTGAGGCCTTGGGGGACTTCCACTTGCCAGCGGGGAGCAGGCCTAAGCTGTAACCAGACATCCTTAGTGCTGCTGAGGAGGCAGGAGAGGCTCTCACCACCACTGCTGTACTGGCAACCATCAGCCTGGCTTGTGGTGGAGGAGAGCTCCCCCTGTGGGAGTGCACTGACCACCAGAGGAAGCTCCTGCATTAAGCATCTTAGACCCCCTGGTGGTCAGTGTGTGTCATAGTGACCAGTCATTCCCAGTTATTCTGCTGTTAGGGTCCATTTTCATATTACCCTTTTATTATATAGGATAGAGGCTTGGTGCATGGGTGGGGGTCGTCTGGTTTTCCCTAAAGGGTGTCCCAGATCAGGGTGGGGGTCCCGCTGGAGTGCCTGGCCAGCCTGGCTGATGGGATGATGGTTGTTTGCAGGTTGACCACAGCCCCTTCAGTGTGGGGATCTCCCCTGGGGTGCCAGGCCAGCCTGGATCAGGGGCTGATGGCTGTTTGCAGGCTGGCCAAGCCCTCCAGCAAGAACTTCACCCCATAAGGGTATGACCATCCTGGGTGAGGGGTTGATGGCTGTTTGCAGGCTGGCCATGCCCCCAGTGACTCAAGCTCCCAGCAAGGCTGGCTGAAAGCAGGTATCTGGGATTTATCTATCTTCTATAATTGAAGCTTTGTTACCTTGAACAGAGGCCACAACCAGCCTAGGCAGGTGGGAAGCTTGGCTTCCTCTATTGCTGGGGCAACCAAGCCTCCTGTTTGCTCTAGCTCTGTGGTAGCTGGCCGCCATCTTGGTTGGGTTAATTTGCATATAGTCACTCTGATTGGCTGGTGGGCATGGCTTGGGATATAGCGGAGTGATGCAATTAGCATAGTACTCTTTTATTAGATTAGATAAAAGTAGTTTTGGATTTTACCTAGGATTCAAAACAATTCTTTAGTGATTCATGAAACACCAGAATGGACTAATATTTATTTGAACGAGAAAATGGTTTAGTCATGTTTTGACCTAAAATTCGTTTCAGAAGCTTCTAATCTATTATGATACTATTTTCAGATTCTTTTTAAAAACCCCAATTCCTCTATTTGCCATAAAAATCTATTTTAAATGTGGAATACTTAGGAACAGAGCTTTTATGGTATTGCTAATTCAGGACTCTGAAAGATTACTTTTGAGTGTGACTTTGTTTATGTCACTCTGTTGTATACATAGACTATAAATATCTCTGCCAACTGTACCCCTGAGGTAGTCACAGTTATACTTGCTACTTCTGATTCTATTCTAAGGGTCATTCCCATAATGTGGGAATATAGTTAGTATAATAATCATTTCAAGGAATGAGGAGCCATTCTTGTTCTTTTCCACAATACCAGTATCATATAGGTATCTCTATCATTAAAGTAATTCAGAGTACTAAGTTAAATGAAATAAAATACCAGGCCAGGCACATAATGACCCATCTCCAACAAAATTGGTTAGCTAATTAGGTGGCTGCATGTATAGCGGAAAGGATGAAAGCATTTCAGAAAAGAATACTTGGGTTTGAATCTTGGCAGTATTCTTATCAGTGCAAACCATAGGTAATTTACATAACATTTCCCAGTCAGCCACTGGTTCTTTAAAAAATGGGGAAAATAAAACTAATATCAGAGTATTATTATAAGATCAACATGAGACAACCTCTGTAAAAATCTGGCACATAAAACATGTTCAAAAGGGTCAGTTCATTTCCTCCCTCCTCCTATAGAGTATAAACCTTGGCCCATAGCACACTCCTGCAAATTATTAACTCAAGTAATGTCATAGCACAACTATGTGCAAGATATGAAGATGTATATCCAATATCTGTGAATGTGATAGGCAAAAGAAAGTCACTAGTCTTATTCTTATGAAATATATTCTACAAATCAAGACAACAATGCAACCAAATAAATTAATAAAATAATTTCAGGTAGCAATAAAGGCTATAAAGAAAATGAGGGTGATATGGTAACAAATAATCAAGTTACAGGGAAATGTAGTTATTGATTTGAGTAGTCAGGGATAGTATCTCTGAAGATGTGATATTTGAGCAGAATTAAAGGAGGTTTTAGCCACACAATAAATTGGAAAGAGTTTTTTTGCTAGGAAGAAGTAAAGTGGACATAATTGGATATTATAATTAGAGATTAGATAGCTGTGCTGAGTTTGCTGTAGGGGGATTTTTGTTATATATATATATAAAAAAAAAAACAAAAGGGACTGGCTAGTGTAGTTCAGTGGTTTAGCCATTGACCTATGAAGCAGGAGGTCACAGTTTGATTCATAGTCAGGGCACACGCCCAGGTTTGGGGCTGATACCTGGTAGGGGATGTGCAGGAGGCAGCTGACCAATGGCTCTCTCATCATGGATGTTTCTATCTCTCTCTCACTTTCACTTCCTCTCTGAAATAAATAAAATTATGCTTTTTAAAGGAAAAGGTAGCAAGGCTGGAGAAAGAAATTAAGATCCAGATAGAGCGAAATGTATATTTTTAGAAAGAAAAAATATATAAGAAATATTTATAAATCATTGAAAACCAATCTACTTTAATACAAATACTTCATTTTAGATTAAAAAACAAGTTACATGGCCTTTAAAACCCAAGAAAATTCCTCAGGCAACCTAATCAAAATAGCAGTGTGATAAGCTGAGTTATTTTCTTGGTTCTATATCTCTCTTTACTGCATCTCCGTTTTAGCACATGAGCCTACAGAAACCATCGGGTGAAAGGATAATAAAGGATTTTTATTGCAACACTTACAAGAGGAAATATTAAAATGACAAATATTCAGCAGTAGAGAATATGTTGAATAAACTATGATTTTCTCACATAAGTGAACATTATATAGCTGTTTAAAAAGATGATGCAGGTATAATTAACATGAAAAATATCATAAAAATTGAATAAAGTATTAGGTTACATGACAGCATATGCAGTTTAATACAATTTATATAAAATTATACACCTCTTTTTAGACACTACAATGTATGTGTATGTGAAATCAAAACTATATATCTATCTACTTTTACACCTTGAAGAGTGTTCAGCAACACAATATGTTCATTATGGATAACTTCAGGTAATGGCATTTTTAATGAATTCTTACTTTAAAAATTATGCCCTATGCTCTGCTTTTGTTTACAATAATATATATACAAAACAGAATTTAAAAATAAAAGACCCCTATTAACAAGCATGTTGGCTCCTGTTTCTCAAATAAAATAATCATGATTTAGCAATACTTTTCATCTCTTACGACAGCTTTTCATTATTAGACGGTATATTGTGGTGATAAGATATTTGAATTAAGGTATTGTTCTACAAGAAACAAATATGCCCATTCATTATACATTTTTAAAACTATCCTAGCTATGCATGTTTCCATCATTAAAATATTTAACTATGAACGATTTACTAAATTTTTTGTTTGAATTGTGCAGTTCTATAGTTTCAGTTTTTATTTCAAAGAGGACAGAATTATTTTAATACTCTTGTAAGTCATGGCATCTCAGATAAGAAAACAAAAGATAAAATATTCTACAGACACCAAGAGAATAATATGAAATCATAATAGTTCAAATGAAGCATTAGCCATTTGAACTAAGGACTGGGTCTTAATATCTCTAGCCTATGATATTGAGAAATAATGAAGCCACAGAAAATGTAAAAGTAAACTAATTATTCAAAGAAGTAAATATAAATGTGTTGCAACTTTGGGAACCAATCAATGCCAGGTATAAATACCCAGAATGATTGTTCTTTATATTTTACAGGAATTTGGAAAGTGTGGAGAGACACCTTTCCGGGAGATAATATCTCGCACACACACACACTCACAACCAGAAAATGCTAAGGTTCTTAACAAAACTGAAAATAACTGTTTACCAATTCATTCCCTTGAAACAGATATAACACTGAGTCATAAGATATGAGAATTACTGTGAAAGTACGATTTAAAATGATACATTTGCAGGCATCAGGCTTGCTTGAAAGGTAGAAAATAAAACTCCAGCTACTTTGAACACTTACAGGTGTCGGATAGTGCACATGCATGAGGGTATATGTATGTGTCAGCTGGTATGTGTCTTCCGCGCTAATGTAGTTGATCCAACAAATTCCCTTGGTTTTCATCTGGTGTCCTCAAACTTCCAGTATCAAACACTGATTATCATCAGAGACAAGAAAAATCATGGACTATACACCATGGCTCAACACATTACTCTAAATATATCAAGAGAAAAAAATGTACCTTGAGCAAAAGAGTGCAAGAATGTATTGATTCTTTAAAAGCATAAGAAGGAATGCTATGATAAGAATTTTTAAGTACTATTTTTTCATGCAGAGAATTTGACATTGAACCAGAATCTAAATAGAACAACGTGGCGACTGTGTTTTCTATGAACTACGGAACCTCATACCAGACTGTCTGGAAATAGGGAAAGGAGCATTGCATTATAGGTACATGTACTTGAGTTGTGAAAAATGATCAGCCCCAAATTGCTTACTGCTAATCAGCAAACACCAGGCAGTTTTGCCACAATAGGCAACGATTTGGAAATTGCAAAACCATCGGTTTGGGCTAATGCAGTTAAACACTTAGAGTTCTTATCCAGTCTGGGATTATGACGTTTAATTCCAGGGCACGCTGACCTCTTCATCTGAAATAACCTTTGTAGCTTAAAGCCCCGCTGAAGTAATTTTCTTAAGTTAATCAGATTTCCTCACTGGGGTTCCACAGCAGGAGAGAAAATTCATACAAATGAGCTCTTTTCCCACATGCAGTTTCTCTTTGGTTCTGAACATTATGCAATAATATATTTTATAGGAAAAATTATCCCTGATAAACACAAAGGTAACTTTCCTAAGCAGGAGTACACACTCATGAGTGTCTTTTGCTCCAAGCCACTAATAGGGGGCTGTTGAGTATATTCTCAACAATGTCCCCATCTTGGGCCAGCATTATGTTTTATCAAAATGTTACATATGTATTGTACCCAACACAACTAGAAAAGTTGTTTCTTATATGTTTGTATAATTTTTAAGATCTATTTTTTAACGTATACCACATATTTACTGAAGGATTTTTTTTATTCTGCCCTAGTTTTCCTAAAGAATTAGAGTAAAATAATAATAATAATAATAATAATAATAATGATAATAATAATAAAAAGAATAATCAGAGGGAAAAATCTGTGCAGGTAGAATTTATAAATCCTGAATCCACCAAAGTTATACCTTTCCAATTATAAAATAAGGCCTGGGTGGGAAAGTTATACCTTTTCTTTTCTTTTTTAAATACTAATCATCTTTTTTTTTTTTTTTTAAGTATCTTTATAGTTGAAAGCCCCTTCCACCTAGCACTTCTCGCCCCAGGTCTTCACCACACTATGCCATCTTATATAATAAAGATGGAATATGCAAATTGACCATCACTTCATGACAAAAATGGCTGCGCCCACAACCAGTAAGGAGGGAATGTGCAAATTAACACGACAAAGATGGAGGCAGCCGGCCTGGAGCAAAGGCAGGAGGTGACAGCCAGAGCGAAGGCCTGGGTCCTGGTTGCTAAAGGGAAACCAATGCTGGCATCTAGGGGAAGCAAAGCCTATTCTCGCACGAATCTTCATGCATCGGGCCTCTAGTTTCAATTATATCGTAGGTTCTGTGGTATGTGGGAAAATGGCTCCCTAAAGGGGTACTTGTGCTAATCGCACTTACCTGTGAATGCTTCACCTTCTAAGGTAGAGGGATCCTTGAAGATGTGATTAAGGACCTTAAGAAAGGAAGATTATGCTGGATTAGCCAGGTAGGTCCAGCGTAATCACGAATCCTTTAAAATGGAGAACCATACCTGGCTGTGGTCAGAGAGATGCTTTCTGAAAGGCTTTAAAGATGGAAAAACCAGGCTATGCACCTAGCAATGTGGAGAGGCTCTAGCTGCTGAGAAAGACATGAAGATGGATTGTGTCCCAGAGCCTCTAGAAAGGAATGCAGTCCTCTCAGCACCTTCAATGTGAGACTGTGCTGGGTTCCTGACCCACAAAACCATAAGGACATGCGTAATGGTTCGAACCACTAAGGTTGTGGTGATTTGTTAGAGAGTAATATGAAACTAACGCAAGATCAAAATTAAAACCTCTCCTCCTTTACTGTTTTTTCCTTATTGAGATCTTAATGAAAGATGAGATAGACAGTGGTGTGTTTACATGCTAATATTTGAAGACTTCACTTCGTTGAGAAAGACAGTGTGAAATGGACATTTAGGTTTTGGTCTCCAGTATCCCTTCTCAACTCTTAATAAAATGCATCTTTCTCAATTGTGCACTTTCTTAGGGGAAATGTATATTCTATGTCAAGCAGATCTTGCTGTGGTGATGCAAGTATGTTTCCAAGGCAAGTAAACAAAATTCTCTCTTCAGGGGCTTTACTTCCTGAGCAGGAATTTAGGAAGGAAGAGAGATAGGGAAGTATATTCTTCATTCCAGGTGCCCAGAACTACTCTAGTTTCAGCACTGTTTCTGTTACAACTCTTTTTTTTTTAATCTTTATTGTTCAGATTATTACAGTTGTTCCTCTTTTTTCCCCCATAGCTCCCCTCCTCCCAATTCCCACCCCAACCTCTGACCTTGCCCCCCATTGTCCTCATCCATAGGTGTACAATTATTGTCCAGTCTCTTCACGCATCCCCAATACCCTAAACCCCTGAAAATTGTCAGTCCACTCCCTTTCTATGCCTCTGATTCTATTCTATTCACCAGTTTATTCTGTTCATCAGATTTTTTATTCACTTGATTCTTAGATTCACTCGTTGATATATATTTGTTGTTCATAATTTTTACTTTCCTTCTTCTTCTTCCTCATTCTCAAAGGATACCTTTCAGCATTTCATATAATACTGGTTGG
>PVJC01043654.1:0-14443 GCA_004026665.1 Murina feae
CCAGTCTCTTCCCATACCCCTCACGCCCCCTTCCCCCTCAGAACTGTCAGTCCATTCCCTTTCTATGCCCTTACTTCTATTCTATTCACCAGTTTATTCTGTTCATCAGATATTTCTATTGACTTAATTGTTATATTCACTGGTTGATAGATTTGTATTTGTTGTCACTTTGTTGTTTATAATTTTTATTTTTACCTTTTTCTTCTTCTTCCTCTTCTTAAATAATGTTCTTCAGCATTTCAAGTAATCCTGGTTTGGTGGTGATGTACTCCTTTAGCTTTTTCTTGTCTGTGAAGCTCTTTATCTGACCATCAATTTTACATGATAGCTTTGCTGGGTAGAGTAATCTTGGTTGTAGGTTCTTACTATTCATCACTTTGAATATTTCTTGCCACTCCCTTCTGGCCTGCATGGTTTCTGTTGAGAAATCAGCTGACAGTCGTATGGGTACTCCCTTGTAGGTAACTAACTGTTTTTCTCTTGTTGCTTTTAATATTCTCTTTGTCTTTTGCCCTTGGCATTTTAATTATGATGTGTCTTGGTGTGGTCCTCCTTGAATTCTTTTTGTTTGGGGTTCTCTGCGCTTCCTGGACTTGTAAGTCTATTTCTTTCACCAGGTAGGGGAAGTTTTCTGTCATTATTTCTTCAAATAGGTTTTCAATATCTTGCTCTCTCTCTTCTTCTGGTACCCTATAATTCTGATGTTGGTATGCTTAAAGTTGTCCCAGATGCTCCTTACACTATTTTCACATTTCTGGATTCTTTTTTCTTTTTTTCTTTTCCAATTGGGTGCATTTTGCTTCTTCATTTTTCAAATCTTTGACTTGATTCTTGTGAACCTCTAGTCTGCTGTTGGATCTCTGTATAATAGTCAGTGTATGCTTAATTTCTAGTTGGTCCTTTTTCATATCCTTGAGGATCTCACTAGATTTATTGAGGGTCTCACTAAATTTATTGGTGGTTTCTAGAAAGTTCTTGAAAAACCTTAAAACCATGGTTTTGAACTCTATATCCAGTCATTTGCTTTCCTCCATTTCTGTCATTTGTGATCTGTTTCTTTGTCTCTGCATTTTGGCTGCTTCCTTGCATTGATAGAGCGGTGTTTTCTGTCCCAGCTGCAGTCTGTTAAGTTAGGCTGCAGGCAGACAGGCACACAGCTTGGGTGGGGTTGTAAATTGGGTGAGGTGGGGTCAGAATCACCAGGGCAGAGCAACTCACGATGGCTGCCCCTCAGCCACCTCTGCGGCTTTTCCCCATTTTGATGTCTCCACGCCCTGGCATCTGAGTGCCCCTGAGTCCCTGAGTCTCAGAGCTCCACGTCAGTGACCGCTGTGAACAGCTCTGCTAGAAGCCACTCGTCTTCCACCCCATTGCCAGACAGCCTGCACCAAGTTCAGTGCAACCCCAGATCTTGTAATCCCTTACAAGCCGCTGACCCAGGTGCCACCGCCACCACCGTTTTGCATGTCCTACCTCTCAGTTTTGGCGCCAAGAACTTCTACTTCGTCTCAATGCACTCCTTCTCTTGCCTTCTAGTTATAAAGCTTCCACTCCCTTGGTTCTGGAGGCTGTTTAGCTTTATAGTTATATTTTTTAATGTGGTTGTGGGAGGCTGCGCATTTAGATATATGCCTTATGCTGCCATCTTGGTTCTCTAATGTACTCTTTATCCTGTGCATAAAATTCAAGGTTTAAAAAAAACTAAGAATTTTGAAGCCACAGCTCCATCTGGAAGAAAGAACTAGAGAGTTTGCCTAATTTTCAATATGTGTTAATTTATATATGTCTTCTATTTTTGTCAGAGTCCTTCTCTTTAAATTATGCCTAATAGTACAGTTCACAATGCTTTTTGTTACTCTCTCCTAAGGATGGAGAGAAGGAATATATCTGTCATCCAAGTTGTTCCTAAATATACTTTGATGCAATCTTGCACAAGTCATGCATGACCTCCTGCTCCACTTACAGGGGTTTATGGTGCTAACACTCCTCGAGCCTTTGGTGGTGTACGCCTGTGTATACCTGTGGTGTAAATCAGATTTCTTCTCAGCTTCCCCTAGCCAAGTTACGCTTTAGATTTCTTATGTTGTCAAGCCAGTTCCTACTTCTAGTATTATTTCCTTGTTGCTTCATCTGTATGATATTTGGCTTCTGGCTTTTTATTAATTCCTTTATTGTTACTAAATTGGAATTGAGAGCAAATGGAAGTAAATGTGTGT
Source organism: Murina feae (assembly GCA_004026665.1). NCBI lineage: Eukaryota > Metazoa > Chordata > Mammalia > Chiroptera > Vespertilionidae > Murina > Murina feae. The sequence continues at coordinate 2,217 of PVJC01043654.1, forward strand.
ATTCAATTTGCTATGCTATCCTAAAAAGAAGTTCAGTATAGATAGATTTCTGTCCTTGATTTTTTGGTTTGAAAAAATTTCAAAGCTACAGAAATTGTTCAAGTACAATGAACAAACCTTCATATAGGTAAACTGATGGTAATGACTGTCATGTATGTATCACACTCCTGTGTGTGGGGGGGTGGTATATGTGTGTGTAATGTTATATCTGTTTCAAATTCAAATAAAGACATTTTCAATAACTTCTCTTTGGAAACTCACTTTAGGATGCACTAAAATCTATATCCATTAAGCAAAAGTGTCTTTATAATTATGATAAATATAGGAATGCTTCCTTATTTAATGAATTTTGAATAGACAATTTTTTTAGTCTCAACTAGCTCTCAAATTTTATAATTCTATGAATAAGATGTCTCTTATAATTTTGAAAATAAATTTGAGTTAAGACAAACTTAATAAAAAATATTTATTAAGATGTTTATTTTTAACATAAGTATACAATAGATATATTGCTTATGAATAATAGGTGATTTAAGTTTGTATTACCTTATTCTACATGTAAATAACTGTATTTATATAAATTACCATACTCTAGAACCTAAGACCAAAGGTGAAAAATCCATGGTATAAGGCAGGATTCCATTTCAACTTATTGGCAGTAAATAACAATTAATATACTCTGTATTACAAAAGAGAAAATACTACTATTAAATTCATATTCACTTATTCTAAAATATTTTCTACTTTGATACATTTGTAATATTTATTTTTATTTAATTTTACTTGAATTAAATCACTAAGAATATAATAGCAACATAATGTCTTTATTTTTAATTGATTTCTTAAGTGAGAAGGCATTTCAAAAGCCTTATCAGCACCACTAGTGCAGTGCAACTAACTATATTTGTAAAGAACTTTGAATTGAAATGATGGTGTTATATTTTTTCTTACAGGAAGCTCTGATCATGGCAAGTATGGACCATCCACATTTAGTCCGGTTATTGGGGGTGTGTCTGAGCCCCACCATCCAGCTGGTGACTCAGCTCATGCCCCATGGCTGCCTGTTGGATTATGTCCATGAACACAAGGATAACATTGGTTCACAGCTGCTACTTAACTGGTGTGTCCAGATAGCTAAGGTACGTGCCCATCCTTCCTGTGGAAATGACTTTTCCAGCTTTATATTTCCTGATTTAGAAATGTTTTGATATGGAAAACATGTCAAATTTTTTGTCTATTTAAATATATTATGCTTGCAATGAAAAGATATAGTATAGGGAAGTATTTACACTCAAACCACAGATCAAAGACATGATATATTTTTTTGGATTGTTACAGTGACCAGATGACAAAAGAAATAGCTTACCAGCCGGGGGTGGGGCGGGAAGGGGGATACATCTACCTGTGTTTGATAAGGAAAAGGAAAAGGAAATCACGCTCCATCCTCACCTCCACTGCTAGAGAAATATGTCAATTTCTCAAACAAAACCTAAGTGAAGCTTGTGCCTTGGAATTGCAATTTCAGGTCCTACTGCACAAAAGCCCTTAAAAGCCCTTTTAAGGGGAGCTCAGACAGAAACACACAGCTTTTTCCATTTATTCTGAAGAGGCGAGCATAACATACAAATTGATAATCTTAATAAAACGTTTTGCTGTGCATATAAAAGACAAGGAAAGGAGTATAAAAACTACATGGAAAGGACCCAGTCCAGAAAAGTTTGTTTGTGGAGTGGTGAATCCTTTTTTTAAAAAAGCGAGTAAGGCAACTTGTTAAAATTTTCGGTGCATTAAAAAGCTCCAGAACATTATCTAGTTCCATGATTTAAAAAAAAAAATGCATGGCATGAAATTATTGTGAGAAGTGAAATTTTTCTTGAAAATCTGAGAAAATAAAACCAAGTCATAGGTTCAGCTGCAGGAGGGTGTTAAGAGGATTCATGGTCCCTAGGTCTTCACAGGGGTTGGCTTTAAGATATATCCTGTGTTGCAGATATATCCTGGATTTGTTTGGCTTCTTATTTGTTTTGGTGCCATTTAAGTAACCAAACAAAATCCAAGGAATAAGACATTAAATGTCTTAATTGTCCCATTTTTAGATAATTTTTGAAAATAACATGTACATTCAATTTTCAGTATTACAAAATGTTAAATTTCTAATACTTTCCTAGACAGAGTGCTAATTGGTCTTTAATGCTTGGGGGTTTTAGTGGTCTGGCACAAGTTTTCAGGTATGTAACATACATGAGGGAAGTGGTCTGGATCTCAGCCTGGGCTGATGGGGGAGGTGATTCTGATGAACTTAAGAGCAACTACTCCCCTATCGGAGACTGGTTTTACCACAAGTATTCGCAGTTTTCAATTGTTTAAAGAGGGACTAGAACTTTATAGTTTATGTGCCTTCTCTAAATTTAAATCTTGACTCAAACTTTAAACTGTTCTGAGAGCCAAATAAAGCATTCATGTCCTGCAGTCCATCAGTATTCAATTTCTGGAATACATTTTCTATGTTTAGGAAACCACTTATGGTTATTTATACTAAGGATATTTCTTGAAGAAACTTCTCCTTCTAGGTATATACCCCTGAGTTGAGTTTTAATTCACTGTTTCTACTCTTACATCAAAATATGACTTGATTTCCCAGTCAGCATGGCTCAGTGGTTGAGCATCTACCTATGAACCAGGAGGTCATGGTTTGATTCCTGGTCAGGGCATATGCCCGGGTTACAGATTCCATCCTCTGTGTGGTGCATGCAGGAGACAGCAATCAATGATTTTCTCTCATTATTGATGTCTCTATCCCTCTCTACTTCTCATTTTCTCTCTGAAATCAATAAAAATATATTTTTAAAATACAACCTGATATTCTATAAATCATACAGTTATCATCTTTGCACTTGTGTAATATAAATGTGAAAATGTTAATTTAGTAGTGTTAGCCTGTTTTTTTTGCAATAGGTATACATAACTTGAAGAAGAAATTTGAGATAACTCTTAAAATTAAAACTAAAAGAATTATTTGAGGGAAAATCCCAGTTTAGTTTTATATACCATAAATCTCAGTATAGCTTCTTATGGGTTGTGTATTATAATTTTGTGAATATTACATGACAAACTCACTACTGGGAGGATTCTTTATGGTAATGAAGTTGCAAATATAACTCTTCAAAAAGTGATTTGCTTATCTAAGGATGTCTATAATTTATAAGGTGAGCTAAATATGCAATAAGAATTCTCAAAGCATCCTAGCACTGTACATGAAAACAAAGCTAAGTTTCAAATTTCTTAGTGCTTCTCTATATTTCCTGCAGTGTTTTCCATAATTTAGGTTTTGTCCTTAGGGATACATGACATTAATATATCATTTATGCACGACTGTATATTCTAATAAAAGAAACAGCTTTGAGTTCCCTGAATAATCACTGTTTTAAATCCTTTTGCCTTTGCAAATGCCATCTCTTCTACTTGGAAATCTTTTCTCATAGTTTCTTTTTCATTCATCAGCACTGATTGGGCTTCTTCCCCTTATGTTGCCTTCCCTAGTCAACCTCTCTCTTTAAACAGAAGTAATTCTTCCTTTTCTGTATTAGTTTTGGTCATCGGTGTCTTGAACACATTTTTATTATTTAAATGGTATACTTTGTGTTTACATAACTTCCTGACTGTATGGCAGGTTCACTTAGCCATTAATCCTTCAATGCATATTTTGTGGAAACCCACCATGTGCCAGGTTCTATGCTGACTGAAGTGTCCAGGGGTAAACAACATCAGCATGGGCCTGCTTCTCTCTGTATACCCTAATAGCATGAACAGACATTCAACAAACAAAACAATTAAGTATAGGATTAAACACTGTGGTTCAGCTTTTGAAGAAAAGTAATTATGGGGGAGAATTCAGGGCAAGCCCCAATGAGTCCTTAGGGAAAAAATCTTTGGCTTTGGGAAGAAATTGTGAGCAGAGAAAAGATTACACAAAGCCCTAATATATGGTGGCTATGTAAATTATTGTCTAAATGGAAGAATGTTAAAAGTGAATGGAGGCTCCAGGACAACAGGCACACAAATGGCCTAAACGGAACAAGGTATGCCTGAAATGTAGCAGATAGTTATTGAGGTATTTTGCTGTGGAATTGACATAATCCAATTTATGTTCACAGGAGTTTAATGTATGGAAAATAGATTGAGGCAATATAAGAATGGAAATGAAGATACCAGCTAGAAGTCTGGGGGTAATGGAAATAATGAGACATAAATAGCAATAGGATATACTTTGAAACAAATTTCAGTCATTTGATTATTTGTTAGCTGTGGGCTATGAGGGAGAGAAGCAGGGCAATGCTCTTTCCTGAAGTGGAGAAGGCTGAGAGATTAAACTTATTTGCAGGGAACTCACTATGGGGAGGATTCTTTATGATAGGGAAAGAATTCCAAAGTTCAGTTCCAGACATGGCAAATTGAAAAGCTGTATAGAACATGAAATTGGAGTTGTCAGCTAGATAGTTGAGTTTGTCCAGGACTGTAGAATTAGGAATTATAGACATTGAAATACATGGCTAAAATAGGGGATTACTGGGGCTGACTACATCTGATTCATATATCCTTTTGGCATCTAAAATTAAGTGTTATATACTAGTATGTAGTAGTCATTCAATAAAAATATTTAATAAATATTTTAACCAATAAAACAGTTTAAAAATATACTCTTAAGGAAGGAACCTTTCCTTGAGCTTTTGTTTTCTACTTTGGGGGCAGAATTGTATAATAGAAACAGCATTAGGATCAGAAGGACCTACATTAGTATGTCGATGACCACTTTTAGTTTGGCGAGTTTGGGTAAGTTATTCAGTCTCTTTGAATTGTATTTTTCAAATGAGGTTAATAATTATTATATTTTTTCTCATCTGCAAAGTAAGTAGAATAGTATCTACCTGCAATAGACCAAAAATCAAACCCTTATCCTCAAAGATGTTATGTACTATCCCAAGAATTTATTAATGTTTCTTGACATGTTAAAATGGACTGGCTGCAGAGATGTGATTAAAATAAGGATTTTAAAATGGGGAGATTATCCTGGATTCTCCAGGTGGGCCCAGTGTAACCCAGAGAACCTTATATCTACATGGGAGGTAGAAGGACCAGAGTAAGAGAGAGATGATATCAAGTCACAAACAGTTTTGGATGATGATTTTGAAGACGAAGGACAGGGCCACAAGGTGAAGAATCCATTCTCTTTCTAGAAGCCAAAAAAGGCAGGAGACCAATTCACCCCTAGACCCTCCAGAAGAAACCCAGACCTACCAATACGTTTTCAGTCCAGTGAAACTGATTTTGGACTTCTGATGTCCAGGGCTGTAAGAAAATAAATTGGTTTTGTTTCAAGCCACTAAAATTGTGGTTATTATTTACAGCAATAAAAAACAAATGTGCTTTCTCATAATGATTTCCAAAGATTAAATGAAATAGCCTACCGGAGGTCCCTGGCTCAGCTCCTAGAACATAGAGTGTGTAAAAACAATCCCCTTTATTAGTGATAGCCTGAAAACCATGAAACAGACAGCTGTTTTAGAAATGTCTGTAAAATATGAGTAGCATAGTCTGAGTAAAGACGAGTATTTTATAAATAGCTATTTCAATAACTTAATGGCTTCTTTTTCTTTGCTTTCAATTCTCGCCAAGAGAAACTATGAAAGCAAGAGAAATATCAGCCTATTTACTCCAATACCCACTTCCATTTGAGCTGCATCCCCCCCCCCAACTTTTTTTTTTTCATGGACAAAGCTTGGAGGAGGGGAGAAGGTACTATGAAATAACCAACTGATATTTTTGTGTTATAACCTCCCTGTGGAAAGTTTAACAGTTTGTGGAAGAAATATGAATTATAGAGCTAGTATTAAGCACTTACTCTCTGTGAGAACAGCTGTATATGTTATTCATTAATATGCTATTCATTAATTAGTCTCATCACAGATCTACCCTGTTTCCCTAAAAATAAGACAGTGTCTTATATTAATTTTTGCTCCCAAAGATGCACTAGGTCTTATTTTCAGGGGATGTCTTATTTTTCTATGGAGAAGAATATGGTACACATTTATTGTTGAACAAAAAAAAAAGGAAATTTATTACTGTGTTTCCACACAATGTGCCTGACTCCTGCCCTGCAAGACTCACTGTCTAATTGTGAGTCTGCCAGACTCCATCAGGGCAGAGCGAGCAGCAGGTGGCAGCTTGTCCTGGCGGTGGCATGGGCTCTCTGATTAAAAGAAAAATACCATGTGTCCTCACTCATCTATGAATAATAAAAACCATTGTAAACTGGTGAACAAAAATAGATACAGAGGCAGAGCAGCATCAAACACACTGTCAAATTACAGCAACAAGGACGGGGAGGGTTGGCGGGGGTAAGAGATCAACCAAAGAACTTTTATGCATGCATATAAGCATAACCAATGGACACAAAACACTGGGGGGTAGGGGAGACCGGGGAAAGGGCAAGGGAAAAAAAAGAGATATATGTACTAATCCTTGTAATACTTTATGCAATTAAAAAAAACTAGAAAAAAAAAGAGACCTTGCACTTCCTGTCTGCTCCGCCTATGCTGCCCGGAGTCCAGAGTTATGGTAGCTTTGGGGGGCCTTATCAGGGAGGCCTTATGTTTGGGGGGGGGCCTATTATCAGAGAGGTCTTATTTTCAGGGAGGTCTTATTTTCAGGGAGGTCTTATTTTCAGGGGATGCTTTATATTTCAGAGAGAGGCAACACTGTAAGTAGGTCTTATTTTCAGGGGATGTCTTACTTTGGGGGAAATTATATCAGGTTAGGGATAATTATGTCTATTTTACAGGTAGAGTCACAGATAATTTAAGTAACTTGATTAAATTCACACTGATAAATGAACAGTAGAATCATGAATCTTTTTTTACATTTAAGAAAGTATTTAAAAATATTTTCACCCATATTTCAAGGCTTTTTCCATTCTTCCCTTGGCTCATTATTCTACCGAAGATTATGCAATAGCCTGGCTGGTGTGGCTCAGTGGTTGAGCATAGACCTATGAACCAGGAGGTCATGGTTCAATCCTCAATCAGGGCATATGCCTGGGTTTCAGGCTCAATCTCCAGTGTGGGGCGTGCAGGAGGCAGCTGATCAATAATTCTCTCTTTGATGTTTCTGTCTCTCCCTCTCCCTTCCTCTCTGAAATCAATAGAAAATGCATTTTTTAAAAAGGTTATACAATAGAAATCACAAATGTAAACACCAACATTTTGTGCTTCTTATATGCAACCATATTTTCTCTGCACATGCTTCATTTGAAACTTGCTTTAACTTGGTAAGCAGAGCAGAATGTGTTATTATTTAACAAAGCCTTCCAAGTGCTTTATGAAGCCAGACATATAATAGTGACAATTCCTTCTTTCACAGTTGTTACTAACAAGTTGTGCAAACAATTTTTTACAAGACAATTTCACAGATTCTGAAAAGCGTATTTGAGTTTACAGAGGAAAATCTTCATGGTGAATAACACTGATACTGATTGAATTCATGTAGATTAAGCATGTCTTTCACTCATGGCATCTGCTTGGTGCTATCTGTAAACCCTGTTATATAATATTTAATGAAACTCTAGTCATAGTTAATAATGCCCTTACTCTCCCACTGAATAGATGAGGAAAATGGGTGAAGGTAAGTCCTAATAAAAACAACAATAGATTGAGATGCTTGGATTCTATACCAGTAACTGATGCCTGATCCAGGCCTATAAAGCAATCTGCACTTTCCTCTCCAAACACATACACACAGACACACAAACCACACATGTACGTGCACACACATCACTGCAGCTTGAAGGCACTCACTCTCCTCCAATAGGACTCCTGAATTTGAGGAGTTGTGAGGAGACTGACATTTTATCTGTAGTTGTTACAGCATCTAATCTAATAAAAGAGTAATATGCAAATTGACCATCACAAGATGGCTTTCTTCATGTGGTCAAAGATGGCTGCCACAAGATAGCCAGCAAGGGAGGGCAGTTGGGAGGGATGCAGGCCTGCAGGGGAGGACAGTTAGGGGGACCCAAGCTTGCAGGGGAGGACAGTTGGAGAAGACCCAGGCCTGCAGGGGAGGACAGTTGGGGGGGACCAGGCTGTCAGAGGGCAGTTTGGGGAGACCCAGGCCTGCAGGGAAGGACAGTTGGGGGGAGACCATCCTGACAGGGGGAGGGCAATTAGGGGGGACCAGACTGGCAGAGGAGGTCAGTTGGGGAAGACCCAGGCCTGCAGAGGAGGACAGTTGTGGGGGATCCAGGCCTACAGGGAGGACAGTTGGGGAGGACCAGGCTGGCAGGGAGAGGGCAGTTAGGGGCAGTCAGGATGGCAGTGGAGGACAGTTGGAGGGACCATCATGGCAGGGGGAGGGCAGTTAGAAGCAGTCAGGTCGGCACAGGAGCAGTTAGGCGTTGATCAGGCTGGCAGGGGAGTGGTTAGAGGCAATCATCAGGCGAGAGGTTGAGAGCCAGCAGTCCTGGATTGTGAAAGGGATGTCCGGCTGCCCGTTTAATCCTGGGATCTAAATAGGCAGTCGGGCATCGCTCTAGGAGTCTCAGATTGGAAAGGGTGCAGCTTGGTTTGAGGGACACCACCACCAACCCCCACCCCACTCCAAGCACAAATTTTGTGCACAGGGCCTCTAGTTAATCCCATAAAAAAAGATTCTATCATAAATAATACTTGTCTTCATGAAAAATTTTACTGCCTTATCATTAGCATTTGTGTCACATTTTAAAGAAAACATAGTTGATATTCATTCATATGGGAATTTTTCAATCTGTGATTTTTAAAATAAAATCTACTCAATAAAAGAGTAATATTGAAATTGACCATTTCTCTGGGACGCCTAAGCCATGCCCACCAGCCAATCAGAGTGGCTGTATGCAAATTAACCCAGCCAAGATGGAGGCCAACCACCATGGAACTAGATCAAACAGGAGGTTTTCATTGCACCAGGAGTAAACTGTCTGCCAAGGCCAGCTGGGCCTCTCTCTGCTCACAGCAACATAGTTGCAATTATAGAAGCCACAGAGCTGAAGCAAACATGGGGCTTCCTTACCTGCCTAGGCCTCAGCTTAAAGCACCAGTGTTTCAATTATAGAAGACAAATAAACCCCAGAAACCTGCTTCCAGCCAGCCTTGCTGGGATGTTGGGTCAATGGGAGCTGTGGGCAGCCTGAAAGCCTGAAAATGGCCCTCAGCCCTTCACCCACGCTGGCCAGGTACACCAGTAGGGACCCGAACCCTGAATGGACTGTGGACAGCCTGAAAACAGCCCTCAACCTGTCACCCAGGCTGGCCAAGCATGCCAGCAGGTGGACATCTCCTGAGGGATCCCAGATTGCGAGAGGGCACAGGCCGGGCTGAGGCACCTCCCGAGTGCACAAATTTTTGTGCACCGGGCCCCTAGTATTATAATAAAGGAAGCTCAAAAATGTTCTGTGAATTATTATGTGGTACAAATATGATAACAAGTGACACTCTACATTAAGAATTTAAAATTTATAGTTTGGCACTAGTTTCTGTTAAGCATACAGACTAGAACCAGACTGAGTAGGTTCAAATCCCACCTCCACCACTTATTAGCTGTGTGGTCTTAGACAAGTTAGCTAATCAGTTAATTGCTCTGTGCCCCCTAAAAATGGAGACAGAAATAATACTTTATAGAGTAATTAAGAGAATAAGATAATATTTGTAACTAAAATACTGCTTAGCAAAGAGTAGGCATGTACACTATGTGTTATTTTGGATAATATCTAAGATGAAAACAATAGGAAAGATACACATTTATAGTTACAACACCCTAATGATGTCATTTAAAAATACTCAATTTTTAACTCTCAAATATGAAAGATCAAGTGTTTGTTTTTAGACCATACTTGAGGCAGGAGGATATAATCTTCTGTTATTTAATATTTCTGATTTTTAGAAGAAAGGACTTGAGCCTTCCATCCTCATGTGATCTCCTACACATTTTTCTAAGATGCTCTTCTACACGTGCCATTATCATGCACTCTAATTTTCACATTGGATTATTTGTAATATTAAAAACATGTGAAACCATCAGTGAACTGGCAAAGATCTGAGGTCAGTTGTAATTCTTCGAATAAGATAGTCTATTACTGAAGAGAGCAAAGAGTAAATTCTAGCTTTTCAATCTCAAGCTAGAAAAAGTTAATATTGGGTTGACTTCCTATTACTGTACTATAAGCTCCTCACTCCTTTCCAAGGAGAATATTATAACTTGCAGCTTCTGTTTGCTGTTGTTACTGTATTTGTAAAGTCTGAATACTCAACATAAGCTACTATTTTTCAAGACCTTGCAGCCTTCCTGAGGGCTTTGCTGGCCTGTTTTTCTTCACTGTCAGATTTCCTCTGGAGCTCTAATTGATTTACAGTTTAATTCAGATGTCGGGTCCCAACGGCTTTAGTTCTCCATAGTTTACCATTGAAACTAGTTAAAGAGATAATTCTAAAAACATGTCAGTGGTTCATGGCATATTTCAAGATAATTCATTGCCTAATTAAGTCATGAATTGACCCAATCTTAAAATCTTTCCAAAAGGAAATGAAAATAAAAATCATTCCATATTTTAAAGAACAAAAACTAATCTAATATGTTTAACTAGAATAATTGAGCTTCTGCCTATAAATAAAAGACTCTCAGTCATAATTTTACAAATAGATTGATTCTAGCACTTATGGTTTCTAAAAAATAAAAGTATTACTCAAAGGTCAGTGTGACTTTTAGGCCAGTATAATAGATTTCCTCAAACTTTTTTTTTTTTTAATTTTACATTCTACTATGTTTGTTTCCAAATTACTTAGGCACAAATGAGAATTCTGTTGTGAAACCTAACATTTTGTGGCCATTGAGAGGTGTCTATGAAACTTGTTTTATTTATTGGTGGCAAAGGGGTGAAGAGGAAAGAATATTTCTCAGTTCAACACTATAGTTCTCAATGATTAGAAGAAAAGAAGATTCCTGTGTAAAAACAATGCATTCTTCTATGAACAGATACAGCGTTTTCCTTAAGGCCTGAATGTGTAACATGAGCAGAGACTTCATTTGCCTTCTTTCTTCTTTTCCGTTTTTCTCTAGCAGCAGCTATGCAGTGACAGGAAAATGTAATTTCCCATTTGATCTAGCCATTATTTTTCTGCACAGATAAAATTAAATTAAAATCTGAGTATCTTATGCCAATTAAACTTATGAATTTTTGTCTATGGTCAAGGCCAGCCTCTATGTAGATGTCACCTCAGTTATATTCACATGTCTACATGTCTATAATACACACACACACACACACACACACACACACACACACACTAGAGGCCTGGTGCACAGAAATTTGTGTACTCAGGGGGTGGGGGAGTCCCTCAGCCTGGCCTGTGCCCTCTCACAATCTGGGACCCCTCAGGAGATGTCCACCTGCTGGTGTGCCTGGCCAGCTTGGGTGAGGGGGTGAGGGCCATTTTCAGGCTGCCCACAGCCCCTTCAAGGTTCAGGGTCCTACGGGGGTGCCTGAATAAAAGCAGGTATCTGGGATTTATTTAACTTCTATAATTGAAATTTTGTTGCTTTGGTCCCCCGCTTGAAGCCAGGGTTGCCCCTGGCAAACCAAGGTCCCAGCCCGCAGGTATCTGGGGTTTGTTTATCTTCTATAATTGAAACTTTGTAGCCTTGAATAGAGCTCAGGGCCCACAGGGCGCTGGCTTCCTCCATTGCCCAGGGCAACTCCAGCTCCATGGCTGCCACCATCTTAGTTGAGTTAATTTGCTCCTGATTGTTTGGTGGGCGTGGCTTGTGGGCGTGACTTGTGGGTGTAAGGGAGTGAGGGTTAATTTGCATATTGCTCTTTTATTATATTAGATTATATATATATATACTAGAGGCCCGGTGCATGAAATTCATGCACGGGGGCAGGGAGGCAGTCCCTCAACCTGACCTGCACCCTCTCCAATATGGAGTTCTTGGGGACTCTCACAATCTAGGACCTCTGGTTCTTAACTACTAACCTGCCTGCCTGCCCTAACCACTCTGCATGCCTGCCTGATCCCCCTAACTGCCCCCTCCTGCCGGCCTGGTCACCCCTATTAACTTTGTTTTTTAATCTTATCCCCTTCATGCACAATTGTATTTGACTTCCTTATTGGCTTCTTCCTCTCACACAATATTTCTCCTTT
>PVJC01043655.1:0-14435 GCA_004026665.1 Murina feae
TGGTATTTTTCTTTCATTGACTGGCTTATTTCACTTAGCATTATGTTCTCCATTTCCATCCATGCTACTGCAAATGCTAGGAACTCCTTCCTTTTCACAGCAGCATAGTATTCCATTGTGTAGATGTACCACAGTTTTCTAATCCATTCATCTGCTGATGGACATTTAGGCTGATTCCAAATCTTAGCTATGGTAAATTCCATTTTCATAGTTAGCTCAGCCTTTAGTCTAATTCTCTTTCTCTCTCTCTCCTCTTGTCTCTCTCTTCTCTCTCTCCCTTCTCCCCTCTATCTCCTCTCTCCATCCATCTACCTATATACTAAGTATTTGTGTACTGTCCTGTCTCCCAAACCATTACTGAATATATAATGAGAACCATATTACATTTGTATTACCTTGTAAATTTATCCTTGTACCTATTTAATGACTAGGACAGTAGCATTAAAATGTGTTCAATAGGAAAGAACATAATCCTTTAGTTATCACAATGAAAGGCAGACTGATGCCCAAGATTAAATCATTTAAGCCACAATATGACCAAAGATTGCTGTTTCGATTTCCAACTTAATGACATTTTGTAGTTATAAAGAGTGAAATATGCACTCAAAAAAGATACCTGGCAAAGGAGAAATTATAATTTGTAGGATTTATTTTTTCAGATGATAGTCATTCTTTAATGACTGGTTTCTGCCAATATTGACTACTTCTCAATACTGAAGCATTAACTTAATGATTAACGCTGGTAATAAATTTTACTTGTTTTTTACCTTTTTAATCAGCTCCATTCCTTTTTATTTTATTTTTTCTTATGAGTGAAAGTATGTGGTGCTGGGGAAGGAACAGAAGCCAGGAATAAAAAAATTGAAGTTCTAGTTCTCGCTATTCTATTCAGTAGATCTAAAATTTTGAGTGTCTCTTTGACCCTCAATTATCTACTGTGGGTATTGTACGACTTGTATGTGAAAAATTAATTTACTCTAAATCAATGATATATCAAGGACAGAGTAACATTTACTATGGCTTTTATATCATTTAATAATCCCCCAAAATATTGGGATATGTTTTATCTCCATTTCATACTCGATTAAGCTGTGCCACAAAATAGCTAAATAATATATGCAGACTAATTGCAAGTAACATAAATGATATTCATTAACAAGTGTGACCCCCAAATCAATACTCTTTTTTTTACAAGTAACTAGTAAATTGATTTTTGTTTTGTTTCATGTTGGTAATTATGCTTATGCAACTGAAAAAGTTGTAATTTTCCAAATCAAAATAAAAACTGGTTTCTATGAAAAAATAGTCTGAAAGTTTTGTTAGAAATTCTAACTTGTACATTGAATTTATCTGTTGATTCTGATGGGTTTACATAAAAGGTCATTCAGATTATTCTAGAATTTAACAAACAGAGCAGACAAATGTAATCTATTCTTAGTTTTCTTCAAAACATCACAGAATTGCCTAACTTCTGAACATCTCCAACTTTGATTCATAAAAGCTTTTGTTGATAAAAATCAGTTCTTTGTTATTGCCTTGACAACCTCCCACATCTTTGAATTTTTGCTTTACAGAGTAACACAGAATAAGCCTACACTTGTTGCACATGAACTCTTTATACATTTCAAGATGAATATTTCATAATTTTTATATTGTCATGGCTAAACATCATGTTTATTCAATGAGTCCTGGTTTGATATGAATTTGGGTTCCTTTAATACTTTCTTTTTCTACTTTTTTTTTGTTACTGTGCCTGAACACGTTTTGCCAAGCAGAGAGATAGAGCAATTCTATCACTTCTCATTTTCTTAAAATACTGTTTTATAAAAAGTCTAAATTTGAAACAATGGTTTTATACTATTGACTCTTATTAAGCTCACAAGAAACTATGAATCTTGGTTCTTAATTTTCCATACAATGAAATTGTGCCTTCTTATCTTGTACTTGTCAGTTCATTTTTAGAACTAATTTAAGTATTTCAGATTTATCTATATTAAAATTCTTCTTAGTTTTACTCAATAATTCAAACTGGATGTGATCATTTTATCCTATCCAAATTGTGTGCTCTTTCTCTATAAATTTTGTTTTCTGAGTAATTAAGATTTTTGAACAGACACTTTTTGCTATGCAATCAGACATGTTTTACTACTTAATATAGATGCATTATTTGGTAATCATTTGATGCAGTATCCCACCAGTTATGCATTCTCATAACTTCATTTAAAGTCTACATTTCTCCATTAGTGTTTACATGATATTGGTTAAATTCTTGACAAAATCCAGATTGTTATTATCAAGGATACCAAACTCATAGGCACAGTTGGAATCATAGTTTACATACAGTGTTTGGACTTAAAGAGTTTAAAAATAAGAAATTAAGGGATTTTAAGAGACATATGCTTTCTCAATTTTCCATAGGCATCTGAACTCCTTTTTGAATTACATACACTTACTGATTCATTTATGTTTCTGGTCTGGCCCCTGGAAGCAATTGAGTTTGACACCCTGCATGATTCACTTCATCTATCAATGTTTTATCCAAATAAATCTTAGCAGTTCATGAGCTCACTCTTCGGGTTTACCTGTTATCTCTAATATAAACACACACACACACATAGACACACACACACACAATATGTTGTTAGATATTAATTCTTGAGTTTTTTCCTGGTTAAATATAACTAGTCTTGCTTCTGATTTCTCTATCATCCTAAAAGGTTTAGCTTTTTAAAATCTCTATCTTCACATTCCACATATTATGAAAAGATTGCAATTAACAAAAGTAACTTCCCACGCACTTTTTTTTTTTTTGCATTGGGATTTAATGTCTTCCAAAAAGAAAATTTAAACTTTATTTAGAACATCTAGGAGCAGACTTAAAATGCAGCATTAATTTTGAGATTCAATTCCATCTTAATAGTTTCTACAGACTGAAAATGGCAATAAGTCATTATTCCTGAGAAAGAAAAAGGTACAAAGTAGGAGTTGAAAAGCGGTGCTTTTGTTGTCATTAGATCATTAATTTCCATTGACCAAGATGACTTTAATGTTCTCAGCTTGACTAAATTGTAGACAAGTTTCTACCTGACTAGAGGCCACTAACATCTCTCTCTCTTTTTTTACAGCTTTAACTTTAGAAAATTTACAATTGTAAATTCTTTCTCTGCCCCTTTGAGATGTAAATCTTCTGCAAACTAGTATCCCTCTAGAGGAGTGTATGTCGGGGAAGTAGTAACCTAACTTTGATGAGCAATAGTTAGCAAACACAGAACGCCTAGTTACATTGAGCAAACTCCCTGCTAACTTTGGACAGTAATTTTCCACTGGCTCACTCTAGCATTTAACACTCTCTGCCTTTTGTGTTATGGGAGATACATTAAATATCTTTCCTTGCCTATTCAACTTTCTGGTTCAATTGTTTAAATACAATTAACCTAGCTATAATTTCCTTTTTAAAAAACTTAAGTACTTTTCTTAAATAGTGGTAACATTTACTGTGTACTATTTGCCAGATTATTTCTTCTCACATTATCATCACAATAATGCCAAAATAAATAGTTCTAGTATTTTCTCTTTTTTTAAATCCTCTTCTGAGGATATATTTATTGATTTTAAAGAGAGAGGAAGGAAGAAGGGAACTAGGGGGCAGACATACACATTGATGTGAGAAAGAAACATTGATTGGCTGCCTCCCGAACCTACACGTATGTGGTATGTGCCCTGACCTGGAATCTAACCCACAACCTTTTTTGGTGTACAGGAAGACACTTCAACGAACTGAACCACCTGGCCATGGCAGTTCTAATATTCTCTTGATTTGAAGATCAGTAAACTAGACTCAAAGAGTTTACTTACTTTCTTAATAAAGAGTTTACTTACTTTCATTTATGTTTCTGGTCTGGCTCCTGGAAGCAATTGAGTTTGACACCCTGAATGATTCACTTCATCTATCAATGTTTTATCCAAATAAGTCTCAGCAGTTCATGAGCTCACTCTTCGGGTTGTCAGTGAAGGCAAAGTGAAGATGCCAATCCAGGCATTCACCTCCAAGATTCATGTATTTCATCACTAGGCCAATCTGCCTAATTTTAAGCTAAAATATAATATTATAGATTATTCTTCAATTCAGAATTTCTTTTTTTAAAAAAATTTACCTTCTGCCTAGTTTGCTCAGTGGTTGAGCATCCACCTAAGAACCAGAAGGTCATGGTTCAAATCCGGGTCAGGGCACATGCCCAGGTTGCAGGTTCAATCCCCAGTTTGGGGCATGCAGGAGGCAGCTGGTCATTGATTCTCTCTCATCACTGATGTTTCTGTCTCTCTCTCCCTCTCCCTTTCTCTCTGAAATCAATAAAAACATTTTTAAAAATTTACCTTCCAGCTCTTGTATTTGTTCTTATCCTATATTTTTAAATACACCTTTAAAATCTGAGCTCAATAGAGCTATCAACTTATCTTTACTTCCCTTCCAATGGCTGGATGTTCCTGTCAGGGTTTCAGTCTTCGCCCATCTTTATTCTCAAATTTTATAGTCCAGCTTTCACATATTTGAGGTACTTTTATTACATTTCTCCTTCTGGGTATCACTAACTTGAAAATAACATAGTCCCTTTCTGCAAAGGTTAAACAGCATGTGTACATTTTCTAAGTAAAGCAATGAGGCATAAAAGGTAAATTGCACTAGCGGTAGCAACAAGATCAGATTGCTGATAGGGGAAGTTTTTAGTGGTGATATTGATGGCACTGTCTGTAGAATTTATTCTTTTTTTTGGAAATGACAAAGAGAATAGCCTCATAGCAATCCATTAGACCATATCAAATATCCATAGTGTGTAAGCTGATCATCACCCAGCCTCAGGCATTCAAGAAACATTAAATTGCTATTTTTTCTTTTGTTTTATTTTTGTTACCTTGATAAAATTACTTTTTTTTTCAAAATATAATCTAACTTTAAGGGTGGCCCCACTTTATAAGTTAATTTATTGATATTTTGATTTGTGTGCTACTTACTTATAGAACTTTATATGCTATTGTTTTGTTTTAGTTAATTTTTTGAGGAAAAAGTTGATGTTTTTCTTCATTCTTCAAAAACATTTAAAAGTTGGAATAAGGATAATTTGTATTTCAGTTGATTTTGTGACTTGCAGATAAATAGTTTTTTAACTTTTGGCAAACACCAGTGAGTTTAAAAAGACACAGAGACATAGTCACGCATGCGTGTTCACACGCACACACACAGACGCACACATACACACTGCATTGTATACAATCTAAGATCTATCTTAGACTGTCAGCCCATGAGGCAAGCTGATCTTGATAATTTATGTTGTCCCATGTTCAATCTTTTTATGCCTTTTGGTAAACCTAAGTGAAACATAATTAAAAATATAGAAAAAGTGAAAAATCAAATGACTTTTGTTAGGAAAAGTTTAACACAACTGTAAGTTAAAATCTAATTTTAGAGAGAAGTGTGAAGTCTCATTGGAAGGCAGGAAACTTTGTTTTCTCTGAAAATGCAAGGTACATTTTCTTCTGTGGAATTTAATAAGCTGATATGGATCAGTATCTTAGCATTCTGCCTAGAAGCGGAAAGCAAAATTATCTTTCTGGCCAAAATAGTGACACATAATTATTCAGTCTCAAAAGAAATCATTAACACTAGAGCATTTTCAAATGCACATTTGCCTAGACATTATATCTTTCTTGAAGATTATTATTTAATGAAGAATATTTTGTTCTATTTTGGAATTTAACTGCTGTGTGAGTAACCTGAAATCAAACTCCAAGTAGACAGAAGTTCAGTACATTTACTTATAACAATGTCAAGTACAATATGAGGCGTGGAAAGTCGCAGAATGAAAAGGTACTAAAATTCAGCTCAAATCTCCCTCATTTAAAAAAATATTTATTTAAAATGCCAATTGCATGCCTGGCTTCAGTGACTCAGTGTCGACCTATGAACCAGGAGGTCACGGTTAGATTCCCGGTCAGAACACATGCCCAGGTTCTGGGCTCCATCCCCACTGTGGGGCCTGCAGAAGGCAGCCAATAAGTGATTCTCTCTTATTATTGATCTTTCTATCCCTTTGTCCCTGTCCCTTCCTCTCTAAAATCAATAAAAATATAAAGTAAATAAATAAATAAAGTGCTATTGCACCCTATTTCCATTTATCTGGCTCATAATTTAGGTAATGCTTTATAAAGATAAGAAAGAAAACTCTTCATTGACTAAATGGAAAATATTAGAAGATGAAGATAAGTGGAGGCCTACAGAGACGATATTTTGAATTTTATACTAACCAAAGATATGAATTTTTCTTTAATTAAAAGAGAGAAAATTTTATCATTGTGTGAGTTATGTACATGCTTTAGAAATTCGCTTGCCCATTTTTGCCATTTCTGAGTCATTCCAACTGGACAAAGATATTTCAACAAAATGTTTCATACCATAGACTATGAAAATATCCTTAACTGAAATGCCACCTTTCCTCAAAGGTTGTGGTATTTTCAACTTAGTAGTAATTAAGAAGAAATTCACTATGATACATAAACCAATATTAATTATTCAAGTTGTAAGTGAACTGTAATAACCTATCATATTATTATTTCTGTCATGTGGACATCAGTTATACATTTCTGATTGATTTGAAAATTTTTGAATCTTCACTCAAATATATGTTTTCATTAGAGAGAGAGGAGAGAGAGAGAGAGAGAGAGAGAGAGAGAGAGAGAGAGAGAGAGAGAGAGAGAGAAACAGCAATGTGAGGAGAAACATCCATCGGTTACCTTCTATACACACCCCAAATAGGGATTGAACCTGCAACTTAGGTATGTGCTCTGACTGGGAATCGAACTCACAACCTTTTGGCGTATGGGTTTAACTGAGCCTCCAAACGACAGCCTCCTGGCCAGAGCTCTAATTAAATAAATTTTAAAACACATCCCACATATATTTATTTTTAATTCAACATAAGCAATCTAATTTTTGACATTGTTTTTATAATCTTCATTGATATGTAGGCACGTGAAGTATGAACGGAAACTTACAAAAAGTCTCCAGTATGGCAAATGCACCATTAAAAAATTGGAAGTAGCCCTACCTGGTTTGGCTCAGTGGATAGAGCGTTGGCGTGCGGACTGAAAGATCCCAGGTTCAATTCCAGTCAAGGGCATGTACCTTGGTTGTGGGCACATCTCTCATCGATGTTTCTAACTCTATCTTTCTCCCTTCCTCTCTGTAAAAAAAAAATAAAAATCAATAAAATATATTTTAAAAAATTGGAAGTAAATTAAGTGTTTACATTATTTAAGAAGTAAGATGAAGATGTCAATGACACTGTTTAGAGAAACTGATTTATATCTGACCTGAGGATTAATATTATTAATTAACTCTCATTTTTTGTTATTAATTTGTATTAGAGATTAACATAAAATGTTTTATTAATATTGTTGTTCAGTTTGTCTGTGTGCTTATTATTTGTTTTCTTATTAATCACTATGTGATTAGGATTATTTGCTTAATTGAGAAAAGCCTAATAAACACAGGTTTTAAAAGAATCCAGGAATTATCATTGCACTGAATGATGAGTAGGGTGGGAAGGTAGAAATAGGACAGTGGCGGAAATTTTTGATACAAGTCCATTTACAACAATATTGGAGCTTATTTTAGAGCAATAACTGAGAAACTGTTAAATTAGGTTAGAAATTCAGAGTCAAGTAATTATAACAGTTTATATAGGAGACTTTTAAACTCTGATTCCTAGTCAAATTGGGTTGGGAGTATGATAATGGTTTTGGTTAACTGAAAAAATAATTTAAACAAAGGCCCCATATCTACCTAAAAGGAAAACATGCCTTAGGAGAATTTATTTAAAAGAATTTTACCTTCTACTTAATCACTTATTAAGTTTTATTCATCATCTGAAATGTGCTGACACTTTAATAAGCATTCTAATTTATTCATTAATTTAATTTTTAAAACAATTCTATGATGTATGGATTGATATTAAACCTATTTCAAATTGGAGTGTGAAAAAGTAACTTTCTAAGGAACCACAGATAGAAAGTGATGAAACCAGATTATAAGCTCACTCCAGAAAACACATATAACTGACCTACTAAGTTGTGCTGAACACACAAAAATTAATTGAATACTTTTATTTGAAAGAAACATTTTATTCTTTCATTGAACTATAAATTGCTTAGAATATTAAACTATTTATAAAATGAGTATAATGAAAGAGTATTTTCTAAAAGAATTCCTGCCTGAAGATACTTATGCAATCATTGAAAGGCAAAGATCTTTTTAGAAGCTTTAACTTCAGTTGGTGGGCACATAAAGCAATACACAGATAATTTATCATAGAAAATGTACACTTGAAATCTATAATCTTTTTGTAAATATATTTTATCAATTTTTTTTACAGAGAGGAAGGGAGAGGGATAGAGAGTTAGAAACATCGATGGGAGAGAAACATCGATCAGCTGCTTGCTGCACACCTCGTACTGAGGATGTGCCCGCAACCAAGATTACATGCCCTTGACCAGAATTGAACCTGGGACCTTTCAGTCCCCAGGCTGATGCTCTATCCACTAAGCCAAACCGGTCAGGGCGAAGTCTATAATCTTATTAACCATTGTCAGCTCATTAAATTTAATTACAATTTTTAAAAAATGGGTAGGATTTTAATAGATATGTGTTGACCAAGAGAATACTTCAGAAAATATAAAGTCAAGGGTATATGACAACAGTTAAGTTTACAGTATACTTGCACAATAATAAGCTATTCTGAATTTCTGGAGATTAGAGCATATGATGAGTAAGGCTAAGAGACAAAGCTCTTAAAGAGGCTTGTGTCCAAATCATGAATATCTTAAAAGCAAGCTTCTGACTTGGATCTTTTGAGAACAGCTTGACAGTGACATAAGCATAGATTAAATGTTAGATTTGTTATCATTACTTGGTAGCTTTTTATAATATAAATTATCATGTGTAAGAGATTTAGTTGAAAAAATAATATAGTTTAAAAACAGATTATTGTGAAATAAAAATATGGAAATAATGATGCAGATTAAAAATAAGGGGTATGAATATAGACATTTGGTTGCATACTTTATATTTATAAACATTCAAATTATTTTTAAAATGTCTTAGAATCTTTTATTAAGTGATAATATGCATTAGGGGATGAGTAGTATTGACTAATTCATCAGGAAACAGTAATTTTTAAGAATGTTTTGTATTTCTGAAATTTTTTCATACTTCATGAATAGTGCATTAAAAATGATGTTCCTCTGAAACTACATTGATCTACTCGATAAGAAAGAACTTTTTGATATAATTAAGGCATTGCATGCTAATGTATATTTTCATCTCCAGGAGGTGCTTTTGTCATAACAAATGGACACAAAACACTGGGGGGTAGGGGAGGCTGGGGGAAGGGCAGGGGGGAAAAGAGATATATGTACTAATCTTTGTAGAACTTTATGTAATAATAATAAAAAAATATCTCATTCACAATTAATATCTATGTTTGGGCAACTTCATGAAAGCATTCTAGAGCAAATGCTCTGTTTTATTATATACATCTTATTCCTACAAATAAAATTAAAATTATCCTATATAATTAAAACCTAATATGCTAAGTGTCCAGGTGACCAGTTAGCCGTTCAGCCCACCAAAGTGTAATATGCTAACGATATGCTAAGGCTGCTCAACCACTTGCTATGACATGCACTGACCACCAGGAGGCAGTCGACCAGTTGCTATGATGTGCACTGACCACCAGGGGAGAGATGCTCCAACTGGTAGGTTATCTTGCTGCTGGGGTCCAGCCAATAGGGACTGAGTGAGGCAGGCTGGGCACACCCTGAAGCCTTCCCATGGTCCCTTCCTGGTCCAAATCATATACTGGTGGGGTCCCTCAACCTGGCCTGCACCCTCTTACAATCCGGGACCCTTTGGGATGTCAGAGAGCTGGTTTTGGTGCGATCCTGCAGGCTAGGCCAAGGGACCCCACTGATGCACGAATTCATGCACTGGGCCTCTAGTTTTGAATATCATATTTTGTGAAACATGTAGAAATTCACAGCTTCTTTCAATTGTCCTTATTCTTGAAATTATGTTTATTCTTAGAAAGCAAAATTCTGTGGGTTTATAGTATTCCCCAGTACTTAGTATTGTACAGTTAAGATAGTAATTGAAAACCCCTCTGTATAAGTTTATTTTCAAATTCCACAAGAGGTAGCCATGAGAGTTCTTTCTATGTCACCACTGCCCTCCAAAGTTTGAAGTCCACAAAAATTTGCTTCCCTAAATAAACTATCAAAAGCTCTTTTAAGAATATAGGGTTGGACAAAGGCTATCTTAAAAAATATGTCTTGAGTTCGAACATACAAATTTGCACTATTAGATGTAGATTTCTGAGTCTGCAATTCAATCTCTCCAGGTTGTGTTTCTTCTCTACAATCCCCAACCACTGTGTTATCCACTTTCACACCAGAACATATATTTCTCTGCACTCGTATCTGAAGCAATTGTGAACACCTTGAGGGAGTTTTTTTTTCAATTTCAGAGACTAAAAACCATACCTGGAACTCAATAAATGTATGCTGAATGGGATGGAAGAGATCATTGCCTGGTTGAGAAACAAGTACAGATAAAAAATAAAAAATAAATTAAAAAGAGTCTATAAAGTTAGATGTAATGTATTTTTCAACACACCTTGGTTTCACCAGGATTCAAAGAAAAGCTAGAGACAACTTTATTAGTTATTGAAGAATTTTATTGCTGAAACAATATTTCCTTCGCCTTACGCCACCGCTTCATTGAATTTTTCTATGAAATCTGTGTTCCAGCTGCATTCATGCCCTCTGGCAAGAGTCAGGCAGTAAAGAGAGGCCATAGATAGTCCTTCTGCTCTCCCTTCAGTTGCTACTTCCATCCTCACTGATGACTGTGAACCCACAATTTTCCAGGACCTCATGTAGTCAATAGTCTCGGGGTTCCTTCTCCAACACTAGTTCACTTTCCCATGGCTATGGTATATTATAGGCATGATGCCAGTGATAGGGGATTATGTGGAATTTGTTAATATTTGTTGATTAGGCTTCTGGGAATATTAAGACACCAACTTCCCATTTAAAGTATATAAGTTAAAAGAAGACATGAAATTACCTAAATCAGATTATTCATGCTGGGAGTAAATGAGACAAATTTAAAATTGTATTTGACTTAGGGATACAGGGATGCCATAATATCATTTTTGACTTGACCCCTTTCCTCACAGGGTCCCCAAAGCTAAGTATAGAACATAAGGCTTTTGTCTCAAATTCTGGTGTGGAGCCCTAATCAGTGTAAATTGACAGAATAGGAATGCCTTTTGTCTTTGCTGGAGGCAGGCGGACCTGCAAACCAGAGAGGTTCCCTTAAGACTTGAAGCAGAGCTGGCTGCTCTTAGGTTTTAGGCTTTTGCAGGATTCTAACAAGAGATCTTGTGCCTAAAATAGGAAAGAATCACAAAGGAGACATGTATGGCTGGGGCCTCCCCGCTGGATTGAAATCCTCTATCTCTGTCACAGCTTTAGCCACAGAGAAAATTTGAGAGGAGAGTTATAATAGCTATTTGCTAAGAGTTACCAGGGCACAGTGAAAACTCTGCCTACTTTTGGATCCCGAGTATAGAGAAAGGTTGGATAGCCATGAAGGTACTTCACCTAAAACCCTAAAATAATATTATGTGGACTGTAAAACAATTACAAAAGTTAGGTTGAAAAGGACAGTCTTGACTCTAAAGATTCTTTAGAAGAAGAAATACACAGAAACCTACCAACACCTTTGGCTAATCTATAGAACAAATCAGAAGGGAATACACAGTATGGCAAAATGGATGTTTAGCCATAAAGGGAAAATAATCAAGCTCAACAATATTAATTTTATGGGACCCTGAAACAAAATCTATGGAAATTTTGTTAGTTTTTGTGATTGAAGAATTGCCAAGATGTATATTTATACTCCTGTTTTAGAGAAAAAAAATGAGAGTTAAATTAGATAATTAAATGATGAATGTGAAGTTGTACTATAACTATAAAATTAATAATGGTTTTGATTCAATACCCTATTGATTATTATAGCAAACCTGGAAATCAGAACTTTGAGTCCTTGACATTTTTTTCTGTTTTCCACATTGTTTCTGAGAAGCCTAGGAGAAAAAAAAATTGTAAAACAAATATTTGATAAGGGACTTATCTCTGGGATACCTTAAAAAATCTCTTACAACCCAACAGTAAACAGAAAAACAACTCAACAAATAGACACCAAATTGGAACAGTCTCCTCACAGAAAAATAACACAGGACGATAATATAAAGATGCTAACCATCATTACTTAATATGAAGATGCAACTTAAAATGGCAATGAGTTAATAAGTTACAACTCCAACCCCTTAAGACAGCTTTAAAAAAACACCAAAACTACCACCAATTATTAGGAAGGATATGGAACAACAAAGATACTAAACCTTGCTTTGGGGAATGCACAATGATAAATTTATTTTGGAAAACAGTTTAAGTTTCTTAGGATGTTCAGCATTTGCTGGAAATACATAAATTAGATATATATTTACCTGAAAGGAATAAAAACAAATGTCCAATAGAGACCTGTACTCAGTGGTTCAAGCAGTTGTATTCGTACTAGTAATCAACCCAACTTGGAAACACTCAAACATCTATTAAATAGAAAACAGATAAATTCATTGTGGTGTGTTTATATAATAAAATACTACTCAGTAATAAAAAAGAATGAACTCTAAAACATGCTCTAACATGGATGAATTGCAAAGGCTTTGTGTTAGCAATGACAGAAGACTGACAACAGAAGGGTAAGAAACTGTATGGTTCCTGTCACATGACATTTTAAAGAGTCAATATTGTAAGTCAGTGATTCATGTTTTGCCAGGGCCCACATATGGGCAAACACACTTTTGCCAAGTGTCATCAAAAAGTACCCTTAAAATTTACTTACTTAACAACGAATTGATTTTATTTTGCATACTATTTTATGTGTGAATTATATCTCAATAAATATATTAATACATATATTATTTTTAAATGTATTCTGCATTGTTCTTTCCTCAGTGAACCACTACAATTGTGTCTCTGTCACGTACACACATGTGCCTTTTTTCTTCTATTTTTTTTCCTTCCTACCTTCCAAATTGTCCTCCCTATAATATTCAATATAAAGAAGTACGTGAACTGTGAACATGGTTTCTATTTTTTCTGGACCTGAGTCTTTTAAAAACCATTCCTAAATGAAACTCCCAATGAAATGAAAATCAGTGATAATTACCTGTGATAATTATCTCCCTCTTAGGTAACTTCCCAGCTCTTTAAATATCAGGTAGCTATGATGGAATCTAGCTTAATTCTTGCCTAGTTAATTTAGGGTTTCCATTGATTATCCTAAAAAAAAAAAAAAAGACAGCCAACTGTCACTAATCATTTTCTTTTAGCTTAAGCTGCTTATGAAAGGAGAAAAGGAGATAAAAGAGTGAGCAAGCAATTTTGCCTAAGGACCACAGATAATCTTAACCAATTTTACAAACTGAATATCTTACAATGATAGACCTCTTTCAGAAAAAAAATACACATCTACAATTTCTTTTAAAAACTATTTATTTTTATTTACTTCAGAGAGGAAGGGAGAGAGAGAGAAAGACAGAAATATCAATGATGAGAGAATAATTTATGGGATGCCTCCTGCATGCCCCCCACTGGGGATAGAGCCTACAATCTGGGCATGTGCCCTGACCGGGAATCAAAATATGACCACCTGGTTCACAGGTTGATTCAACCACTGTGCCACTCCTCTCAGGCTACAATTCATTTGCATGCACAAGTATGAGCTTCATAGATAACGTCAAGATCACAGACAACTGAGGAAAACCCTTTCTCTATGAGAGCAACTAATGTTCCTGAAAATATCTTTATTTTGTGGCTGGCTCATCATAGAATCAAATGCATTGATAAATATTAATGTTTGCTGTCATGATGATGGCAACTTCTTTTCTCAGATGAGGTAACATTTCAAAATATAGTTTAATTTTCAGTTGCTATTTCCAGAGTAGGAACATAGAGCAGGAATGAGGACATGATACAATTTGAAAAAAAACATGACATTAGGAAAGGAATGAAAATTTGAAAGGTACTTTCAAAGTTGTTTGCCTTGTTTGGTTTTCTACAGATGTCATTTTTCTCAGCAAAATGCACCACCACTAAGTATATAATTGATGTGCAACTGTGTGTGTTTGCACTGCCAGACACATTTTTTTTCTGAGTCTCCTGATTTTGTAGAGCAACCAAATGGTTTAACCAAGAGTCTATATTGTTTCTGTGACTAGAATTTCATTTGCCTCAGAAATGTTTTTACAGATAAT
>PVJC01043656.1:0-14456 GCA_004026665.1 Murina feae
GGGGAGAGAGAGAGAGAGAAAGAGAGAGAGGAGAGAGAAACATCAAGGATAAGAATCAAGTCAGCCGTGCTTGGCAGTAAAGGCGGCCAGTGTGAACAGGTGTCTTCCTATTTACCGAGATTCTGGAGTAAATCCAATTCCCAGTCCCAAAGCTTGGTCCCAGCAGTCCGCCAGGAGGCTCTTGGCATCCCTTTTCCTCGGCCTTAACTCTAGGAGGGTCCCATCCTGCCAGGCTCAACCCTCATGGGCGTGTCCCCGAGGTTAGAGCCACAGAGCCTCCTGACAGATAGGGTCAGGGCGTCCTCCTCTGCCGGATGGCCTGTGGTTTAAAAAAAAAAAAAGTTGGGAGGACTGTAGATGAGGAAGGCAATAGATGAGAGAGGGGCACTGTCCTGGCCGAGTCCCGACAATTCCCTGAGGGTTCAGACAAGGACCAGAAGAGCAGGATCAAGGGCCAGGAGGGTAGGGTCAGCCTCCAGGAACCTCCAGGAGCCGAGGTTCCCAGTGGGAGTGGGCTCCTACAAAGGCTCTCATCCGGGTGGTGTAACAGGTGAGGACTCTGGGGGAGCCAGAAAGGCATTCCAGGGATGGGACAGTGTCAGCAAGGTCACGGAGGTGAGATCCAGGGAAGCAAGTGGTCGGGAAGCTGCCAGGAGTTTCTACATCTGGAAGGAAATTTGAGGACCAGACCCTGCCTTCCAGAGGTAGCTGTGGCCCTGAGAGCAGTCTTCAGCCAGGGCAGGCAGATGCCATGGTGGGTTGCAGAGCCTGGACAGTGGGAGGAAGCAGAGTAAGGGTGCAGCCAGGAAGTTGTCTCCTGCTCAGGGGAGCAGGGAGTAAGGACAGAGTGTAATGCTGGTTGGAGATCTAGAATGGGGGCAGGTTCCTCAGTACACAGGAGCGATGGATGAGGTGGGATAAGCCTAAGAGATGGAGTGAGACAGTAGGACCACTCCCGTCATGCCTCTTGCACGCCCCCTACAGGGGATCTAGCCCAGCAACCCGGGCATGTGTCCTTGACAGGAAGCAAACCTGGAACCCTTTGGTCCACAAGCTTACACTCTAGTCATTGAGCCAGACCAGCTCCTCTAGCACATTTTTTTCCTAGCACCTTTTTTAAAATCAAAAGATAATTCACATACCATCTAGTTCACCCTTTTAAAGTATACAGTTCAGTGTAATTTTAGTATATTTACATATTTACAAGGTTGTGCCATCATCACCATTCTCTTGCACATTTTTAATTTGCCATATAGACATTTCTCTGAATCTTTGCAAAAGTATAACTGCAGTGACTCCTATACTGTATATGGATGTCAGATGTATTTTGTTATTTGGATCTTTGGCACTGCAGATTCCGTTCATTAATTTATGGAAAAAAATTGGCCTCATAATCTCAGTTCTAACTGTCAAACTCTTTGGCAATTTAGACTCCCTGGGGCTTTTGGATGAAAAGGGTGGGCATCACATCCAAATCAAGTGAGCGTGTTAAAAAGGTCCCCAGGATGCCCTATCCTTTCTGCACTCTAGTTCTAGGAAGGCCAATAGAGCAACAGACACGTAGATTTCCAGACAAACAAAGGCTGGAACCTTGTCAATAGTTTGTCATCAGGATAAAAAGAAGCAAAAATGACAAAAGAAGTGCTACCTTCTGGCTGGCGTGGCTCAGTGGTTGGGCGTCGACCTATGAACTAGAAGGTCACTGTTCAATTCCTGGTCAGGGCACATGTCCAGGTTGTGGGCTCCATCCCCAGTGTGGAGTGTACGGGAGGCATCTGATCAATGATTCTCTCTCATCATTGATGTTTCTCTCTCTCCCTCTCCCTCTCTAAAATCAATAGAGATATTTAAAGAAAGAGGGAGAGGGAGAGAGAGTAGATCTACCCCCGTTGGTGTTTGCTTCAGAGCTCATTTCTACTTGTCCCTTAATTTTGGGCCCAGAGATCATGGTGCCCCAGGCAGTGGTCCTCGGGTAGAATGGTCAAGGAAGGAGCAGTAGAGACAGCCACAGGACTGTCCTGAAAAGAACCTGTACTCTCTTGACACCTGCAGCCCCTTGTGGTCTCCCGTCTTAAAGCCAGAGGTTTGGACCCGGAGAAGGAATGATGGAAGAAGCTGAAGCTTTACAGAAGCTTGACCTATATCCTATACCATTTGAGATTAAGTTTTCATCTTGTTAGTTCTTGCAGGCTGCTGTGTCATGGCTGGGTCCTGTCACTGGCCACATATTTTGAGGATAGCATCTTGGGTCCTGCAGGAGGTAGAAGCTGGAAGCATCCCAGGCAGATGAAATGACACTCTGGAGAGTCGCTCACGCTCTTTGAGCCTCTGGCTCTCTCCCTCCAGCCTCATGTGGGGACCCCTCTGATTCCCCTTCTTGCTTTGGCACTTTGTCCCTCCTTCCATCCAAACACCTGCCAGATGTAACCCCTTGACTGTTTTTAGCCTGGACCTTCAATCACTTATGTGTATATTGGAGGTGGGGGTTGGTTAATTGCTAATGCTTCTAAAAAGAGTATGTGATAGCCCTAGTCGGTTTGGCTCAGTGGATAGAGCATTGGCTTGCAGACTGAATAGTCCTGGGTTCCACTGTGGTCAAGGGCATGTATGTGTTTCTCTGTCTCTCCCCCTCCACTCTCTCTAAAATTCAGTGGGAAAAATAGCCTCAGGGGGAGGATTAACAATACAACAACAACAACAAAAGGCAATACATGGTAGAAACTTAAGAAAGGACCGAACATTATAAACCCTGTAATTCAGAGAGAGCAGTTTGCATACCCACGAGCAGTTATCATCATCATCATCATCATCATCATCTAATCTAATAAAAGAGTAATATGCAAATTAGGCATCACTCTGAGATGCCCAGGCCACGCCCACCAGCCACTCAGAGTTAGTATATGCAAATTAACCCAACAAAGATGGCGGTTAATTTGCATACACAGGCAGGAGCAAAGACTAAAGACAGCATAGAAGGAAGCCAAGTGCTGCAGAAGGGAGCCAAGCGGCAGAGAAGGGAATGATTTCAAGGCAGTAGAGACGGTGAAGAAGGGAGGGAGAAGGGAGGGAGCTGAGGCAGTAGAGACGGGAGGGAGCTGAGGCAGTAAAGACAGGAGGGAGCCGAGGCAGGCTTCGCTCTCTTCACTGCTTTGCTCTGGCTCAGGAAGTCCTATTCTTGCAGGAATCCTCCTGCAGTGGACATCTAATATATAATAAAAGCCTAATATGCCAAGTGTCCAGTCGACCGGTCAGCCATTCAACCAAAGTGTAATATGCTAATGATATGCTAAGGTCACTCAATTGCTTGCTATGACATGCACTAACCACCGGGGCAGATGCTATGACCATTAGGTGAGCTTGCTGCTGGGGTCTGGCTCATTGGAACTAAGTGAGACAGGATGGACACGCCCTGGAGCCCTCCTGTGGTCCCTCCGGAGCTGGCCAATATCCCATAGTCCTCCCTGGCCCCAATCATGCACTGATGGGATCCCTCGGCCAGGCCTGCACCCTCTTGCAAT
The DNA here is from genome assembly GCA_004026665.1 of Murina feae. Classification (NCBI taxonomy): domain Eukaryota; kingdom Metazoa; phylum Chordata; class Mammalia; order Chiroptera; family Vespertilionidae; genus Murina; species Murina feae. Next base: position 3,519 of record PVJC01043656.1, read on the forward strand.
TCAGGACCTCTCAGGGATATTGATGAGCCAGTTTTGGCCTGAACCTGCATGCCAGGCCAAGGGACCCCACTAATGCATGAATTCGTGCACTGGGCCTTTAGTATTATAATAAAAGGGTAATATGCAAATTGTCTTCTCAACCAGAAGTTCGACCAGAGTTCAACCAGGGGGCAGGGCCGGCCCACCAACTGCCCATGTCCCCTCCTCCCAGCCAGCCTCACCCCTGATCAGCCCCTCCCACCCCAATTGGGGCTGGCCATTCAGACCCCACCCATGCAGGAATTCGTGCACTGGGCCTGTAGTCATATTATAAACTGAAATTTAGCCCAGGTGAGGCTACAGAACAAAGGGCCAAGTTTCTTCAGCAAGAAGAGAAATGCGATATCGAGGAGAACCCAAAGTTAAAAGGGACTTTGGAGGCATCCCATAATTGCAATGTGAGTCCCTGTTTAGATCTTGATTCAAATAAACTTCAAAAAGGCACAAAGTCCTGGCCGGTTTTGCTCAGTGGATAGAGCATTGGCCTGTGGACAGAAAGGTCCCGGGTTTGATTCCGGTCATGCCTGGGTTGCAGGCTCAATCCCCAGTGTGGGGCATGCAGGAGGCATCCAATCAATGATTCTCTCTCATCATTAATGTTTCTGTCTCTCTTCCTCTTCTTTTCTCTCTAAAATCAATAAAAATATATATATATTTAAAAGCAGCAAAGGCCCTGACTGGTTTGGCTCAGTGGATAAAGCGTCGGCCTGCAGACTCAAGGGTCCCAGGTTCAATTCCGGTCAAGGGCATGTACCTTGGTTGCGGGCACATCCCCAGTTGGGAGTGTGCAGGAGGCAGCTAATCGATGTTTCTCTCTCATCAATGTTTCTAACTCTCTATCCTTCTCTCTTCCTCTCTATAAAAAATCAATAAAATATATATTTTTTTAAATAAAAATAAATAAAAAGCAGCAAAGAAGGACATGCAGAGGATAATTGGGAAATGTGATTACTTGACTATTTGGTTATATTAAGAAATTATTGTTAATTTTTGTGTGTGTAAAAATGGAAATGTACGGAAGGCAGGAGTCAAAAGCAGGATGATTATACAGGGTGGGTCAAAAGCAGGTTTACAGTTGTGAGTACACGAAACACAGAGTTAATTCTTCTATTACTATCTATTAACTATAGACCCAATGCATGAAAATTCATGCACTGGAGGGGCTTCCCTCAGCTCGGCCTGCCCCCTCTCACAGTTCTGGAGCCCTCAGGGATGGGAGTCAACCCAGCAATCAGGGGAAGGTGACACCCCATCACACCTCTGCTACTGCCACTGCTGGCAGCACAAGCCTCGGTCAGTCCTGGTTAGCTGAGCCTCAGGCGGCCCTGGGTGGCTGGACAGCCGCCATCTGAGGCTTGCCTGTGCCTCAGGCCGGCCCTGGGCAGCTGGGGGCCTGAAGGGACTGGGGTCTCCAGAGGCAGGCATGCGGAGTGGCCAGGCCTGCCTGGGGGCGGGCTCAGCCTTGCTGCATGCCTGCCACCCCGGTGAAGCTGAAGGGACTGGGCACTGCCATCTTGTGGCTATGTGCGCCACAATCTTTGAGGGCGGGGAAGTCAATTAGCATATTCCCTCCTTATTGGTTGTAGGTGCTTCCATCTTTGTGATGATGTGAGGATCAGTTAGCATATTCCCTCTTTATTAGATAGGGCTAGGGGCCTGGTGCACAAAATTCATGCACAGGTAGGGTCCCTAGGCCTGGCTGGCAATCAGGGCCAATCAGGGCCTTCCATCTGCCAGCCAGGGCCTTCCTTCCGCCAGCTGCTGGCTGCCGGCCGAGGGGCCTTCCTTCATTTTGCGTCACTCTCTGGTGGTCAGTGCACATCATAGCGAGCAGTCGAACTCCTGGTCTCTCAGTCAAACTCCCAAGGGGCCACTTTGCATATTAGCCAGATAGATAGATAGATAGATAGATAGATAGATAGATAGATAGATAGATAGATAGATAGATAGATAGATAGATATAGGTTATTTTCCACACGAACAACTGTAAACCTACTTTTGCTCCACCCTGTATTGATAAGGCTTTGGGGGTGAGTCTTTTTTTTTTAATCTTTATTGTTCATATTACAGTTGTTCCTCTTTTTTTCCCCATAGCTCCCCTCCTCCCAGTTCCTACCCCATCCACTGCCCTTACCCCCACCCCCACTGTCCTCATCCATAGGTGTATGATTTCTATCCAGTCTCTTCCTGCACCCCCAACACCCCTTTCCCCCTGAGAATTGTCAGTCCACTCCCTTTCTATGCCCCTGATTCTATTCTATTCACCAGTTTATTCTGTTAATCAGATTTTTTTATTCACTTGATTTTTAGGTTCACTTGTTGATAGATGTGTATTTGTTGTTCATAATTTTTATCTTTACTTTTTCTTCTTCTTCCTCTTCTCAAAGGATACCTTTTAGCATTTCATATAATACTCATTGGGTGATGATGAACTCCTTTAGCTTTTTCTTATCTGTGAAGCTCTTTGTCTGACCTTCAATTCTGAATGATAGCTTTGCTGGGTAAAGTAATTTTGGCTGTAGGTTCTTGCTATTCATCACTTTGAATATTTCTTGCCACTCCCTTCTGGCCTGCAAAATTTCTGTTGAGAAATCAGCTGATAGTCATATGGGTGCTCCCTTGTAAGTAACTGACTGCTTTTCTCTTGCTGCTTTTAAGATTCTCTCTTTGTCTTTTGGCCTTGGCATTTTAATTATGATGTGTCTTGGTGTGGTCCTCTTTGGATTCCTTTTGTTTGGGATTCTCTGTGCTTCCTGGACTTGGAAGTCCATTTCTTTTACCAGGTGGGGGAAGTTTTCTGACATTATTTCTTCAAATAGGTTTTCAATATCTTGCTCTCTCTCTTCTTCTGGCACCCCTATAATGCTGATGTTGGTATGCTTGAAGTTGTCCCAGAGGCTCCTTACACTATCTTCATATTTTTGGATTCTTTTTTCTTTATGCTTTTCTGGTTGGGTGTTTTTTGTTTCTTCATATTTCAAATCTTTGACTTGATTCTTGCAATCCTCTAGTCTGCTGTTGGAGCTCTGTATATTATTATTTATTTCAGCCAGTGTATGCTTAATTTCTAGCTGGTCCTTTTTCATATCCTCGAGGGTCTCACTAAATTTATCAGCAGTCTCTAGAAAGTTCTTAAAAAGCCTTATAACCATGGTTTTGAACTCTATATCCTGTTGTTTGCTTTCCTCCATTTCTGTCATTTGTGACCTGTTTCTTTGTCTTCGCATTTTGGCTGCTTCCCTGCATGGATAGAGTGGCTTTCTGTGCTAGGTGTCCTATAGGGCCGTGGCTCCGCCTCCCCAATTACCTGAGGTGGACATTGTTGGTGCACCCCTTTGTAGGATTTCTGCACAGTCTTGTTGTAGCTAAGCCTTGATTGTTGTTGGTATTACTGGGAGGAATTGACCTCCAGGCCACTTGGCTATGAGAATCAGCTGTGTCTACGGTGGGAAAACTGTGCTGGAGACACCCTTATGGAGCAAGACTTGCTTCATTGGGGCTTTGGTGCTCACTGAGTCTGCCCTCTGACTGTGTCCCTTATGTTCTGAGGAGTTGTATTCTGGATGGTCCCACTCTGACCACTGGGTACACTGGCTCTTGGATCTCTAAGGATGTGCTAATCCAGGCTCTGCCTGAGGCTACCCAGCCTTTTATATGCAAAAGCCTCTGTGTGCAGCTTGGGTGGGGCAGAGTCTCAGGAAACCAACAGGGCAGAGCAAACAGGTATGGCTGATTCTCAGTGTCCCACGCTAATCGCTGTAAGCACCTCGGAGAGAAAACCAATCTTGAGATCCTCCTTGTGCCAGACAGTCCAGCTCCTCCCCATATGAGTCTGGATCCCCAAAAACTCGCCCAGAACTGGAGTTCAGAGCCGTCAGGAGCTTTTTTTTTTTTTTGTCAGGAGCTTTTGACTTCCCCCAGATTGAAAAAGACAACCGTGTCCTCAGCTGCCAGCCCTTTCTGCGAGACCTTTCCACGCGCCTCCGTACCTCTGCACTTTACTTCCACACCTCCTCTGAGTCTCAGTCTCTTTCTAGTTGTAGAATTTCCACTCAGCCAGCCTTCCTGTGGGTCTGAGTGGTGTCCGTTTTTTCTCTTCATTGTAGTTTTGAAGTGGTTGTGCGAGGCAGCAATTCCAGGTGTTTACCTATGCTGCCATCTTGGTTTCTCTCCTGGGGTTAGTCTTTTAATATTGGCACCTGCTTATTACAGGGCAGAGCTACTGATGGAATCCTTCAGGAATGAAGGACACCTCTAGCTGATGGTTGGAAGCCCCTGAAGAGTAAACAGACCCTGAACGTGTTCAATTGACCTCTGTTGTTCTGAGATGAGACTATTCCCTCTGATAGTGACTAGTTGAGTAGCCTATTCTGATAAATAGATTCTCTCTGGAAAGTTATTAAAAGAAACAATACAGTTATTTTGCGAAACTATTCTCCCAAATAAAGTCCTGTTGGAACAGCATGGCATCATAAGAAGTCATCTTGATGGAGATAGTGAGCTGAAGGCTGTGAATGGTTTCAATCCTAAAAGCTCTGGTTGTTTCTTACATAAATACTATGTATCTTTTCACTATGTATCTTGTCACTTTTTTTATTTTGTGTTGTTAATCCTCTCCCTAGCACATTTTTTTCTATTGATTTTCAGAGAGAGTGGAAAGGAGAGAGGGAGGAGGGAGGGGAAAAGAGAGAGGAGAAAGAGAGAGAGAGAAACATTGATGTGAGAGATACATATCTGCACATGCTGAAACAGGGCAGGGATCAAACCTGCAATCCAGGTATGTGCCCTTGACCAGGAATCAAACCCATGACCCTTTGGTGCACGGAATGACCCTCTAACTACTGAACAACACTGACCAGGGCTGTCCTTGTCACTTAATAAGAGTTATTTCGGCCGGTGTGGCTCAGTGGTTGAGTGGTCACCCATGAATTGGTAGGTCATGGTTTGATTTCCGGTCAGGGCATATGCCGGGGTAGTGGGCTTGATCCCCAGGAGGGCATGCAGGAGACAGCAGATCAATGATTCTCTCTCATCATTAATGCTTCTATCCCTCTTTCCCTTTCCTTTTCTCTCTCTGAGCTCAGTAAAAAAATATTTTTTAAAGAGTTATTGCTACATCACAGCCTGTAGATCACCCACTGCAGGTCCTTCCACGGAAGCAATGCACTATAGTTTATTTATGGACACTCACTTTTTCAGAGTTGAAAATATGCTGCTGTGGACGAAAGGGGCCACATGCTAACCTGACAAGCTCAGGGAAGGCCTGCATGGCAGTCTTGCAAACTCAGAGACCTAAAGCAACCACAAAGGATGGTCTGAAATTAAACTTTAACTAAAAGCAGTGATGGTGGATAGCTACATCCTAGGCTGGTATCTTCACTGACAAGGTCAACCTTTACCTTAACTGAGCCTGTCTGTCTTTTTGCATCTATAATAGCATATCCTTTGAAATGTCTAGGTAACTTGTAACTTCCCTTTTTCTGGACCCCTTGGGGAATAACCTAATATGCTGGGATGCAGGACATATACCACAAATTTCCTCGTTATCATGTTCATTGTTCCTGGTGTGTCTATCATTTTATTTTTTATCCAATCCCAGGAGTTTCCCTGCTTTACTTTCTCCTGCCCCTCTAGTTTATCATCAGTGGATTTCATGTAACTCACCCACGTCCCTTTCCTTTGATTGCAATGTATAAATATAAATGTAACCCGCCATTCTCCACAGCATTACCTCAGTTCCTTGAGATTCTGCTTCCTGGCTCAAATAAACTCACAAAAATTCTTTACAGGAGGTTTAAAGGTTTTTTTGTTTTTTTTGTTTTGTTTTGTTTTGTTTTACGTTAACATTATGGTACATACATATCCTCTGCTATGCTGGTTTGATTCCATCTGGGTTTTTTTTCTTCAATATAGATACTCAAGTGCTTACAGCTCTTTTTGAATAAAAAAAAAAAAGATACCCAGAGTGGAATTGTTTTTAGAGCCACTTTGTACTTTATTTAAATAGTAATAGCTACTGCCAATTGTAGGTATTAGTTATCTAATATTATTGCATAACAAATTACAGTAGTTCTGCTTATCAGTGGCTGCCTGAAACCAAACCAGGGAGAGTACTGAACCCTATATATACTGTGGTAAAGGAGTAAAATGGCCAGCCTCTGACTTCATCATGTTCAATCATGCTTCGTTCCCACGGCCTTCAGGTTAATAGCTCCTGCTTAGTCTTGCATATAAACATGCTAATCATTAGGGGAATTCTCCTTTAGGCTTGAGTTTTACAAAAGCAGCCCCTTACCAGAAGGTGCCTCGAGAGAGGAGATAAAGAAAGTATGTACAGAAATAATGACTATTGCCCGGCTGTGGTTGAGCATCGACCTATGAACCAAGAGGTCACGTTTGAATTCCTGATCAGGGCATATGCCCAGGTGGTGGGCTCTGCTCCCTGCGGGGTGTGTGTGGGAGGCAGCCGGTCCCGGATTGGTGGTTTTCTCTCTTCATTGATGTTTCTGTCTCTTTCTTCTTCTTCTCTGAAATCAACAAAAATATTTTTAGAAAATAATGATCGCTTATCAATGATTGCAGAAACCTCTTGTTGGAATTCATATCCAGGAGGGTCGACAGGTCTGCAGACTATACTCAGTGTTCCTCTTCTTTAGACCCTGTTGGCATCCAGATGTTTGCAGGTCCTCAATCACCTCTCATCCTTCTCATCTTCCCTCCCTTGACATAATAGAAGCCATGAACTCTGTACTATCTTAAGATGGATTTAAAGTACTACTATAGCTCCTATCTTCTAGGTTGACTTCCTTGATCAGTAAACATTTTTCTTTTTTTAAAGTTTGTTTCTCTCTCTCTCTCTTTTAATATGTATTTTACTGATTTTTTTACAGAGAGGAAGGGAGAGGGATAGAGAGTTAGAAACATCGATGAGAGAGAAACATCGATCAGCTGCCTCATGCACACCCCCTACTGGGGATGTGTCTGCAACCAAGGTACATGCCCTTGACTGGAATTGAACCTGGGACCCTTCAGTCCTCAGGCCGACACTCTGTCCACTGAGCCAAACTGGTCAGGGCTGTCTCTCTCTCTTTTTTAAAAAAATATATTTTTATTAATTTCAGAGAGGAAGGGAGAGGGAGAGAGAGACAGAAACATCAATGATGATAGAGAATCATTGATTGGCTGCCTCCTGCGCGCCCCCTACTGGGGATTGAGCTTGCAACCCAAACACCTGCCTTTCAGTCCACAGGCCAATTCTCTATCCACTGAGCCAAATTGGCTAGGGCAGTAAACATTTCTTTACTTCAAACTCTGCTGTTTTGAGTTTGGCTTTTTGAAGTCTCAGGCACACAGACTTTGGTCTGGTAACACTATATATTTTTTTAAATTACTAATAAAGTATAGTTTGCTACTATGTTTTTTCCTATGCATACCTATACTACAGTTTAATTTATAAATTAGGCACAGTAAGAGATTAACAAAATAATAACAAAATAGAAACAATTATAACAACATACTGTAATAAAAGTTATGTGAATGACTTTGAGGCCATCATTAGATAAAATAAGGGGTGCTTGAACACAAGCACTGCAGTACCACCACAGTTGATCTGATCGATCTAATCTGATGTCCAAAATAACTTTTGAGTGACTAATGGGCAGGTAGCATATACAGTGTGGAGATGCTAGACAAATGGATTGTTCACTTCCTGGGTGGGATGAAGCCACGGGTGAGAGATATCATCCTGCTACTCAAAATGGTGCACAAGCTCTAGCCAATTTGGCTCAGTGGATAGAGCATTGGCCTGTGGACTGAAGGGTTCCAGGATCAATTCTGGTCAAAGGCACATGCCCGGGTTGTAGGCTCGATCCCCAGTGTGGGGGTGTGCAGGAGACAGCAGATCAATGATTCTCTCTCATCATCGATGTTTCTATCTCTCCCTCTTCCTTCCTCTCTGAAGTCAATAAAAATACACTTTTTAAAAAAAGGTGCACAATTGCCCTGACCTATCTCTCCCTCTCCCTTCCTCTCTGTAAAAAAATCAATAAAAAATATATTTTTAAAAAGGTACACAATTTGAAACTTATGAAATGTTTATTTCTAGAATTTTCCACTTATTATATTTGGACTACAGTTGACCATAGGTAACAGAAACCATAGAAAACAAAAGTGCCACAGACAAGCAGTTAAAAACAATAAAAAACATATATTACCTTTCACAGTTTCTGTGGATCAAGAATTTAAGCGAGCCCTAGCTGGTTTGGCTCAGTAGATAGAGCATCGGCCTGCAGACCAAAGGGTCCGGGTTCGATTCCAGTCAAGGGCACATGCCCAGGGCTGAGGGCTGGATCCCCAGTAGGGGGTGTGCAAGAGGCAGCCAATCAATGATTCTCTCTCATCATTGATATTTCTATCCCTCTCTCTTCCTCTCTGAAATCAACAAAAATATATTAAAAAAAAAAAGATTTAGCCAGGTTCAGGCTCAGTCTCTCTTAAGGTTCCAAGCAGATGTTGGACTTCAGAAGACTGTAGTCCTCTGAAGGCCTGACTGGGGCTGGAGGATCCGCTTCTAAGACAGCTCACACATGACTGACAAGTTGGTGCCAGTTTTGACAGAGATCTCAGTACCATGGAGTCCTCTCCTTAGGGCTGCTTCAGTGTCTCCATGACAGGGTGGCTCACTTCCTACAGATGGAGCAAGACAGAAGCTCCAATACCTGAAAGTCTCAACCATGTATTCGAACAGATATATTCACCCCTGTGTTCATTGCAGCATTATTCTCAGTGGCTATGACATGGAGACAACCAAAGAGTCCAGACATAGAGGACTGGATAAAGCAGGTGTGGTCCATATACACAGTGGAAGACGACTCAGCCACGAGAAAGCATAAAATAGCGCTGTTTGTCACAACATGGATGGACCTTGAGAACATTATGCCTATGAAATAAGTCAGCCAGAAAAAGCTAAGAACTATGTGATTTCACTCACATGTGGGATATGAAACTGAAACTTGTGAACACAAACAGCAGTGTGGTGATTATCAGAGGGAAGCGAGTGGCGTGGGGGGGGGGGGAGAAAAGTGTCATAATATAAGGTGACAGGAGATTTGACTTTGGGTGGTGGGCACACGGTGCAATATACAGATCTTGTTACCATAGAAACCCACACCTGAAACCTATATGTTCATGTAGGCCAATGTCACTCCAATCAGTTTAATAAACAGGAAAAACCACTGAACTTACCGCTTTTGGCCTCCTTCCCCTCACTCATCCTTTGCTCTCTCCACCTACCCACTCTTCCCTGCTCCTCTGAAGGTACTCTCCCCTACAAAGGTGGACCCATCTGACCACATCTCAGAGACCAGGCACCCCCCTCCAGTCTTCCAGTCTTCGTCTCGCTTCACACCAGGCACAGTAGGCTGGCTTCTTCAATTCCAAGGAAAAGGCTCCTGTGAACACATTAAAAGCCTCCCTGTTACAGGACTTTGCCTCCTCTACCCTCTGAGGCGACCCTCCCTCTCTCTGGGTTCCTGCTTTCTGGGTGCCCCTTAGAAAACCAGTGTGTAAGAGGACAAATGTAATACTTTCACTACACACACACACACACACACACACACACACACACACACAAGAGGCCCAGTGCACAAAATCGTGCACTGGTGGGTCCAGCTGGTCCTCCCCTCAATGGCCCGCATCAGGGTGGGGCCGGCCCGGACGGGGGGCCGCAGGCATTCTGGCAGTTCCGCTGTTCAGTCAATTTGCATATTACCCTTTTATTGTATGGGATACTATGCTGCCTTTTGCTCTGCCCTCAGCCTACTCTCCTTTTCCCCATACTTGTTTTGGCTTTGGTGCATCTTCTCCAGCCCATAACCTCACCTCTATCTAGCCTGACTCCCCAGAAAGGCCCTCAGTTGGACATCTGCACACTCCTTACCCTGCCTGGGGCCAAGGTGAGCCTTGTCGTCCTTTAAACCTGCTCTTGCTATAGCCTCCTTGTGACAGGGGTGACCATTTCACTCCATCTCTTGAGCTCATCCCTCCTCATCCATCACTCCTGTGTACTGAGGAACCTGCCCCCATTCTAGATCTCCAACCAGCATTACACTCTGTCCTCGATCCCTGCTCCCCTGAGCAGGAGACAACTTCCTGGCTGCACCCTTGCTCTGCTTCCTCCCTTTGTCCAGGCTCTGCAACCCACCATGGCATCTGCCTGCCCTGGCTGAAGGCTGCTCTCAGGGCCACAGCTACCTCTGGAAGGCAGGGTCTGGTCCTCAAATTTCCTTCCAGATGTAGAAACTCCTGGCAGCTTCCCGACCACTCGCTTCCCTGGATCTCACCTCCGTGACCTTGCTGACACTGTCCCATCCCTGGAATGCCTTTCTGGCTCCCCCAGAGTCCTCACCTGTTACACCACCCGGATGAGAGCCTTTGTAGGAGCCCACTCCCACTGGGAACCTCGGCTCCTGGAGGCTCCTGGAGGCTGACCCTACCCTCCTGGCCCTTGATCCTGCTCTTCTGGTCCTTGTCTGAACCCTCAGGGAATTGTCGGGACTCGGCCAGGACAGTGCCCCTCTCTCATCTATTGCCTTCCTCATCTACAGTCCTCCCAACTTTTTTTTTTTTTAACCACAGGCCATCCGGCAGAGGAGGACGCCCTGACCCTATCTGTCAGGAGGCTCTGTGGCTCTAACCTCGGGGACACGCCCATGAGGGTTGAGCCTGGCAGGATGGGACCCTCCTAGAGTTAAGGCGGAGGAAAAGGGATGCCAAGAGCCTCCTGGCGGACTGCTGGGACCAAGCTTTGGGACTGGGAATTGGATTTACTCCAGAATCTCGGTAAATAGGAAGACACCTGTTCACACTGGCCGCCTTTACTGCCAAGCACGGCTGACTTGA
>PVJC01043657.1:0-14429 GCA_004026665.1 Murina feae
GGGCTGGGCTCTCAGGACAGAGGTGGGGTGGGCCCAGCCTGGGGTGCTGAGTGCCCTCTCCTCCAGCCCGTAGCTTGAATGACAAGGTGTTTTCTCTGGAGAGCAAGCTGGAGAAAGAGCAGCAGGAACTCCAAGCAGGTCAGGCCCCTTCTCCCCTGCCCCTGGGCCTGATGTGGTGGGAGGGGATGGAGGACCCTCAACTGGGTCCCCTGCATTGTCCCCACTGCCCTTCTGTGTGTCCCAGGTTATTCTGAAATGCTCCTGGGAGTCCAACAACTGGTCAAAGACCTGAACACCCTGCATTGTCAGATGTTTGCGCTCAAGAGCAATGGTGAGTGGTGTGTAGGTAGGGCAATGCCTGGCCCCATATCCTGCCCATGTGTCATTGGGCAGCATCTCAGAACCCACCCCCTCCCATCTCAGACTCTCAAAATACCTGCTGCCCCATTGGCTGGCTTGAGCATGAAGGCAGCTGCTACTTGTTTTCTCGATCTGAGTTGACCTGGCCTGAGGCTGAGAAGTATTGCCAGTTGGAGAACGTCCACCTGGTCGTCATCAACTCCAAAGAGGAGCAGGTGAAGCCGCACCTCCCCAGGCAGGAGGCGCCTCTGGAATGCAAACCCTGGGCGGCTGGATCGGGTGCTTTATTGTTTTTTAACCTGGGGAAGAGTGCAGAAGCAGCAGGCTGGCAGAACGCTGGGCAGTTCATAGTGGAGCTGCCACTGATCTAAGATTTGGGAGATTACAGCCAGGAGCTCGGGCAAAGGGGCAGGAGCCAGGTGAGCAGGGGGTGAGGAGCAGGTCAGGAGACAGAACGCAAAGACAAACTAACTAGAGGCAGGACTCGGGTGCAGAGTGTGGGGGCAGCGGCAGGGGCACTGAGAGCCCTCCTCGCTGTGTGCTGGCCTGGCATGTGCGGGCAGTTGGGTGACAGGAGCAGAGTGGGCATGTTCCCAGGGACATGGGGTTACTGGGTCCCTCCAAGGCCCTCCGGGTCTCACCTGCCCACTGCCACCACCACCCCACAACCCCAAACACCAACGTTCACAGGGAAGAGCCAACCTGTTAGAATAGATGGGTCTTTAACACACACACACACACACACATGCACACAGGATATTCATGGTAACATTTGCTGAGTCCTTACTATGTGACAGGCACTTTCATATATATTCACTCCCTTAATCCTCGCAACCCTACAAGGTAGGCACTTTCACCATCTCTGCTCTGAGGAAGGGAGAAATGAGGGAACTGAGCAACAGGGAAGCTAAGGGACTTGCCAGGCAGCTAGCAAGTCAGGATGGAGACAGAAGTCAGAGCCACTCTGCCTCCTCAGCCAGTGTTTTCACTACCACATGTTGCCAGAATAATTACAAGCATATTTGGCTGCACCAACCAGGTTGAAACAGCCTGTTTTAATCCATTTGGACGTACACAAATGTCGGTTTCATGTGGGCCAACCCAAGATGTCAGTGCTCTGGTGAGCTGGCGCCCACGTTCTTGATGATACAGCCTCCTGGCGGACCTGTCCCTTCATCGTTCTGAAGGGAATGTCAGTGTCTGGTGTATTGCTTTTGCCTTGAATTCATCTTCATGCGACACAAATAGAACAGACCTAGATTTCTGTTCCCTTGCATTGGCTGAATGTCTCTCTGCCCATCTTTTCATTTCCAAAACAGTCTCTGTTTTGGATTCAGGCTTCTCAGCCTTGGCTCTATATTATAAGCCTTTATAGTTGATGAGTTTAAAGATTCTGATTTCATTAGCCTTGGGTTCCTCTGGAGCATTAAGATTTTTTAAAGTTACCCCAACTGATGCTTCTGTGCAGCCAACTTTAAGGTATTTTTCCTATAGTTGTGCTTAAGTTTTGTTTTGTTTTTAAATGAATGAGTCTTTTAACAGGTGTGTATCTCTTTTATTTCTAACTAGGGGCCCAGTGCACAAAAATTTGTGCACTTGGAGGGGTGGGGGCGGAGTCCCTCAGCCCGGCCTGTGCCCTCTCGCAGTCTGGAACCCCTCGGGGGTTGTCCACCTGCTGGCATGCCTGGCCAGCCTGGGTGAGGGGTTAAGGGCTGTTTTCAGGCTGCCCACAGCTCCCATTGACCCAATGTTCCAGCGAGGCTGGCTGGAATCAGGTTTCTGGGTTTTATTTATCTTCTATAATTGATACATTATTGCCTTGAGCAGAGGCCCAGCCGGCCTAATGGAAGCCTCCTGTTTGCCCTAGCTCCATGGCTGCAGGCTGCCATCTTGGCTGGGTTAATTTGCATACAGCTGCTCTGATTGGCTGGGGGTGTGGCTTGGCTGGTGGGCGTGTCTTAGAGTGATGGTTAATTTGCATATTTCTCTTTTATTAGATTAGATAGCTATGCTTAATCTTAATCTGTCTCTTTTTCTGTTTACATTTGTTGTGTGAGATGTCTTCTTTTCCCATGGTATTTTTTTTCTTCTTTTTTTCTTTTTTTAAATTTTTTTTTTTATTACATAAAGTTTTACAAAGCCCATGGTATTTTGAACTAGATGTAGCTTATTCTTAGTTATATGAGTGATTCCTTTTATAATTTTCAACTGAAAATTATTGGCTTCAAAAAAACAACAACAAGGAGTTTATGTAACTTTCCATATGGAAGATGAGTAAACCAGCACACTTATTCAGACACCTTATTCTTTCCTTTTAAAACTGAGATTTAACCAACTTACAACATTGTATAAATTTGAGGTTACACATGTTGGCTTGGTATGGTTTATATATCGCGATGTGATTACTACAGTAGAGTTAGCTATCACCTTTCTCTTGTCACATAATTATCATTTCTTTTCTGTGTTGAGAACAGTGAAGATCTAGTCTGTTAGCTACTTGGACGTTTATAATGCTCATTCTTTTCTCTCCTTGATTCCTTAAGTGTTCTGCCTGAAGAGTTGGACTGTTTTCTATCTTTCAATTTTGTAAATTTCATCCAGATATGTAATTTGGTTGCCCACTCTATACTTTTGCTCTGAGGCCAGGAGAGTCCTTTTAATGTGTAAACTTAGATTTTCTCACTTTTGAGAAGATTTTCTTGAGTCATGTATGTGAACTTTTTTTTTCTTGTCCATTTGTTCTCTTTTTCTCTGGAACACGTCACCCAAAAGGATGCCACTGTCTGCTGCCGTTCTTTCCATCTTGCTCTTTCCCTCTACATTCTGGGTCCTTTTCTCAGGCCCGTCTTTCATGTCTCGAACTTGGTTTTCTGCTGAGGTCCTGGGTTGTTTTATAAATCTAAAATGTTCTCTTGTGTTTATTCTCTTTGCTTATTCTATTGTGTGATCTTTCTTTTTATATACATAAATTTTATTGATCTTTTACAGAGAGGAAGGGAAAGGAACAGAGAGTTAGAAACACCGATGAGAGAGAAACATTGATCAGTTGCCTCCTGCACACCTCCTACTGGGGATGTGCCCGCAACTAAGGTACATGCCCTTGACCACAATCAAACCTGGGACCTTTCAGTCACAGGCTGACGCTCTATCCACCAAGCCAAACCGGTTAGGGCTGTGTGATCTTTCTTTTTAAATATCCTTCTTGATATTTTATGGCATTGATCACCTCTTTAATATTTTTGAGGCTGTAAAGAAGTTGCTCTTAACATCACCCTCTTCCTAAAACATGCCTTTCATTCAAAGTGTAGTTTTCGCCTCTCTTTTTGATATCACAGTTCTTTATTTCTCCTCCTCTTCCTCCTCTTTATTTTTGCATATGTTCCATAATCGTTTTCACCTCTGCCACTTTTATGAATGGGCACCGTTCTTTCTTGCCTGTTGTTTACCAGGAATTGGGAGGTGAATCCTCCTGGACTATCTTCTCTGATCACCTGGCACTATTTGATTCCTCCCGTCAGTCTTTTACACAGAGGCCTGGGTTTTGCTGATTTGCACTTAGTTCTGTTATTCAGCTTCTGGGAGTGATGGGAAAAGGGGACTAGGACAGCAGGCAGCAGCAACTGAAAGGGCTTCTCTCCAGGTACTTTCCCTCTACCTCTGCTGACTCTGAATTTGGGGAACAGCCCCAGCAGCCTCTCAGGACGCTCCCTTGTGCACAGGACATTATCCTACGTGTAGGATTCTAGGATTCCAGGATGCTCCTGTGTCTGCCCTCTGAGGAGGTGACTGACTGTCATCTTAGTTGTGTCTCCATGAGGTGAGAGTGGAATGAGGAATTTTCGCCCCAACTGCAGTTGGACACCCCTCACACGCTGCCTAAGGGAACTAACTGCGGGGTGTGTATGTTGGTCAACCATCCGCCTGCTTTCTCCACATTCTCCCTCATACCAGGGCAGCCTTCTCTTTTCAGCACTGGTAGCCAGTCTCCTTGTAGCTAAGGCATCCTGGGGCTCTGGGAAGTGGGTCCAAATGGAAGTCCCAGGACCCGGAGAACCTCTGGAGATGACAGCTATGCAGGAGCAAGGAGCAGGAGCAGGGCAGAGGCCCCTGAAGGGCGGGTGACCCCACGGCTCCATGTGGGCAGCAGGCACAGGGGCCAGAGTCAGGATCCCGAGTGTGAGGCTGTGGGAAGAAGACAAGGAAAGGACTAGCGTTGGGGGATCAGCCAGGGGTTGAGAATGAAGCGGGGGGCGGGATGGGGCAGCGTCACACACTTAGCACTGCATTGATTTTGGGGTCTCTACCAACCCCTGCCAGTTCCTTAAATCAGAAGCATTAGAGGGCGCCTGAGGGTTAGATAAAATAATACCCATGTAGCACATAGCACGGGCTTCAGCCCAGTAAGTTATCTCGAAACAACAGCTAAGGTCGCAAAGGAAAAAGCGAGGACCTAGTCTTGCTGAGGGCTGATGCTTCACCTCGGGGCAGATCGGGTGGGGCAGGCTGAGGCCACAGCTAATGCCTGCAGGGATCACAAGGGACTAGACACCCCACCCACCTGTTTTCCAGAGATTCGTTGCACAGCACTCGGGCCCCTTTCACACCTGGATAGGACTCACCGAGAGCGATGGCTCCTGGAAATGGGTGGACGGCACAGACTATAGGAACAGCTACAAGTAAGTGCCCCCTCCCCGCACCCCCACCCATCCTTAGGGACCAAATTCCCCAACCCTCTCCCCTCCAGACTCCCACCTGCTCCTTTCTGTTCCCTGAACTGTCCAAGGCTGTGCTTTCCTGAGGTGGACGAGGGCTGCTCGGATGGGGTGGTCCGAGTCTGAGCTCTGCCCTACATTCCTAGGAACTGGGGTATCGGTCAACCAAATAACTGGAAGGGGCACAAGGATGATGTAGATGAAGACTGTGCCGA
The DNA here is from genome assembly GCA_004026665.1 of Murina feae. Classification (NCBI taxonomy): domain Eukaryota; kingdom Metazoa; phylum Chordata; class Mammalia; order Chiroptera; family Vespertilionidae; genus Murina; species Murina feae. The sequence continues at coordinate 5,288 of PVJC01043657.1, forward strand.
AATCCGGGAGGATGGGCGCTGGAACGATGATTACTGCCTGCGGGTGCAGCGCTGGGCGTGTGAGATGACGCGGAAAAGCACCGGCTCGGAGCCCTGACCCCAGCAGACCTCCACCTGCACCCCATCCCTGCCCTGCTCCCCGCTTCTCTACTGAGCATTTGGAAAAAAGGAAGAATAGCTCTACTGGGAGGAGCTGAGGGAAGATGGAACAGAATGGTTTAAGAATCTCAGACCCTGGGGACACAGAGCCCGCCTCCTTCTGCGACTCCTGTGAGGGTTACAATGTCCAGCTCCTCGGTGGAGAAGGAAAAGAAGAAACCAACATGACACTCTGTGTGGACTGGTTATTGGGAACTGGGAAATGCGGGGTGCAAAGATGAGGGTCGCAGAGGGCCTGGGAGGGAGTTTAGTCCTAGGAGCTTCTCCTGGGTCCCCAGTCCTGAGGAACAGGGACGGGGAGGGGAGGCAAGAGCTCGGAGGCTCCGGGGCTGGGGGTGCTGGGCTGGGCTGGGCTGGAGGGGCCACCCACAGCCTGAGGGGCTCCTGGAGGAAGCCCTTTTCCTGCAGCTGGGATCTCCTCCAGAAGAGGCTCCAGGGGCCCCCACTCCCCTCAGCCTGGGAGCTGTGGCGTGGGCCGCAAGGCCGGTGAAGAATGTTGCTGAGAGAGGGAGGGCTGGGGGCACACTTTCCTGCTCTTTTCAGCGTGGCTGCCTCTTTTTGACCCAAACAGATCTAGACGGATGTCCAGCACAGGGTGTCACCGCCATGTGCACAGCGGGCAGACCTCATCCTCCAAGATCATCCTCAAACCAATCTTAGAAGGGTCTTTAAGCAATTCCATTTCTCTTTTACTCTTATTACAAAAGTAATATACACAATTAGTGAAAAATGTTTTAAAGACACACACACACACACACACACACACACAAGAGACGTATTACAAGGAATTGGCTCCTGGGATTATGGAGGCTGACAAGACCCAAGTCCTGCAGTGAGCAGGCGAGCTGGAGGCCCAGGGGAGCTGCTGGTGCAATGACAAAGGCAGCAGACCGAACACCCAGGGGGTGTGTCCCCACTTGGAGGGGGTCAGGCAGAAAGAACTCTGGGACTCACGGAGGCTCAGCCTCTGGTTCCATGCAGGGCTCCAATGGTGGGAGTGTTGCAGAAAGACCAAAAAAACTAAGTGACGCTTTGAAGAGGTGGAGAAGTCAGTTTTAATAACACGCGCGGTCTCTGGGGTGTCCGAAATCCCAAATCCAGAGCGCCAGTAACACGCAAGAACCTTGCTTTATAACTGCCCCTCGAGTTCATTGGTTTGCAAATATACTCCCTCCCCACCAAGGCCCTGAAGGGAGAATTCTTTTCATCTACCCTTCCCCCAGGTGTGCTTAGGTTCAGGGCTCAAAATGAAGCCCCCTGCCTTACCTCAGGACAGTGTTTTGTTTGGTTTAATGGCCTGACATTCCTTGCAAAACCAGCCTTTTTCCTCAGGAGGAGGCCTGCCCCTTGGGGAGAGCAACCTGCTTTCCCAATTCAAATGTTCCTGTCATGGAAACACCCTCCCAGGCGCACCCAGCTAGGACTGACCACTTCCAGGCACCTGTGGCCCAGTCAAGTGGACATGGAAGGTTCCCTGTGGGTGTGCCCTGCATATGTGCACACCTGCAACACTGCCCTTCTCTGCACAGTGGCTTTTCCCGCTCTCCCGTGCCTTGTGGCCTTTGATCCAATCTTTGCTTCCCGTGGAACTTAGCCAGGGTGGAAAACTCCAAAATACGGTTGTGCCCTATGCTAGTCACTCATTCCCTTTGGCGTATAAGGAGTTAGCATTTTTGAATATTTTCATATATAATATTTCAAGCAAATTTTGCTTCTAAGCCTGTGATAGGTAAAGACTTCCAGATTATCAGTTGCAAAAATTTTCCGGGATTCCTCCTACATGTACACGATTGACATGAAGTAAAGTAAATTATGGAAGTAATAGCACATGCAACTTAAAGTCTTGTGAGGCTGGGAAAAGCCACTGCTTCTCTTTAGAGAAACCACTCTCTGTTTATCAGCTGTTTCTTCCAGCATCGACATCCAAATTTCCAGATAATGCACACATAAATGGATATATCTTTACCAATTGTTGACATTACTTAGTTACTACCCTGTAGATTAGGTACAATCTTCCAATTGAGTCTCCAACAATTTCTCTCTAAATCATAATTCAGAATGTGTATCAGCTATGGCTGCGTCAACAGTGGTAAAGGCTGAGCCACGTGGTACCTTCTGATGACATTTCCTTTCTTGCACAACTTTTCTTTCTTCTGAAGTCATAATTATTTCATCTAAGAAGATGCCCATATTGGAACTATTGCGAAGTCTTCCTTACCTATAAAAAGCCTGGCAACACAGTCAACTAGTCACAGAACTGGTATTTCTGTTGCACCTTTTTCCTAGAGTCACGGGGGTGAATGGAAATTTTATGAAGGTTGAATTGTACACGGTTTGGGGGAGCTGTCCTTACGAAAGAATACAAACGTAAGCATGAAACTTAATATTTACTTAAGTTAAAAACTCACAAATTTAAAAAGCTGGAGCTGCCATAGCATCCCAAACATGACACAGTATTTAAATAGTCTCCCAAACTCTGTTTGCTTGTGCTTCTTTGCTGCATGGTCATTGTTTACATGGGACAAAGGTGCTGTAAGGTGAGTGTCCACAGAGAGAAGAGATTGTCAAGTGTTTTCTCGGTGCGGCTCTTCTATGTTACTGCCGTCAGGTCCTTCAGGGCATGTGCACGTGCCACCGTCATGTCACCTAAAGGGATCTGCACGGTGGGTGATAGAAGGTCCCCTGAAAGCCATTCCAGAGCTGGCGGGTGGGCCCTCAGAGCACATGCTGTGATTGCAGACCACATGTCAACCCTGTCACTCACACCAACTTCTTACTCAGATGAGCAAAAGCCATGTGACACGGAGGAACGTGTGAAGAAGAGAGAGTTGGAGTGAACATGACAGCGGTCATCTGAATAGGTTATAGGATTTAGTTATTAGTCAAAATAACTTCTGTTTTCATATTTACAAAAACGTATGATCATGTGTTGACACTGCAAGGGCCCTTGGGGACCTTGAAGGGTACCTTGAAGGGGCCCAGGAGAGGCCCCTGAGTTCAAGCTTCCTTAGGCTCGCTGTCAATCCATGTCTTACCTCCCCCCAGTCCATCTGCTGTCAATCCATGTCTTACCTCCCCCCAGTCTCTCTGCCCCACAGCCAGTCTTGTGTCCTCAGACCCCACCAGAGAGGCTGTTTCTAAGCCTATGGCAGAGCCTTTATCTTGGAACTCCCTACTCATCCTGAGAAACTCCTGGTCCTTTTTCTTGTGTTGGACCCTCTATTGCCTGGGTCTGGAAGTAGTAGAACAAACAGACAAATCCATATTTATAGTAGGAGATTACAATACATCTCTCTAATCACTGACAGACTGAACAGACAAAAAAAAATCACCAAAGGAAACAGATGTGTTAAGCCTGAGGTTGTACTATTATGATCCAGTTGCCGTGTTTAATACACCGCATTACCTACAGAATATGCATTCTTTTCAAATACACTGGACATTTTAAAAAAAAACCTGATCAAATACGCAGGCCCCAGAGGAAGCTCAGATGCCTGGAACTTGGTTCATAACTGAACGAGAGCAGAGAAAAAGGCTTCTCTGGTCTTGGGTTTACAATGATGGCAACACCAACAACATTGGGGAATTCTGTGGCAGGAAGTGAAAGGGCGTGTAAGGGCAGAGGAGAAGTAACAAACTGTGCAAGTGGAACTCGCTGGGAAAACTCCCCTCTCCCAAATGGTAAAAATGAGGAAGTGGGGGGAATTCAAAAGAAGCAGAAAGGAAGGAGACACACCCTGGAGGAGTGTGAGGTTGACCATGTAACCACAGCCACCTCTGTAGCCCTCTGCCTGTGCCCAATCCCAATTACTTCTCCTGTGACATCTGGGAATAGGTTATAGAATTCTGGGTTTCGGATACTCAGACATGAGGCCTCTGGTCATTTGTACTGACTCTCCAGCACCTTTTTTCTGCTGCAGGAAACTGGATGGAGGACACGGGTGGGAATGAGCAAACAAGGAGGTGAGAGAAAGCAGGTGGGGCAGGGGCAGGGCTTGGGGTTTTAGGTGAGATCTAAGTGGTGAGAGATATCGGGGTAAAGATCAAGGATTAGTACGGCTATCTCTCCACATATCTCTACACTGGGTTGGGCAGCCCCAACTCCAGCCATGAATCTAGCACCAAATCCGGCACCAGATTCTTCCTCAAACTCTTATCTCAGGCCCAATTGTAGCCACAATTCTACTCCCATCCTAAACTCCAACCCAATTTCAAGCCTCAGCCTCAAATAAAGTCTCTGAATCAGCCCAACCACAGCCCCCAATTTAGCCCCACTTAGCAGTGTGTACCATGGCAATTCTTCCTCCTCTCTGAGAATCACAGGTTGTTGGGACATTTCAGTGGGATCTGAGGGGAGTCATTTCAACTATAAAATTCAGCTCAGAGCTAAGGGTGCTTATTAAGGGGGACAATGGGGCTCATTCGTCAATGTGTCTGAGACCAGGGCACTGCCTGGCTCCATCAATGAATAGACAAGTACAAAAGGCCTACAAGTCCTCAGGAGGTCTCATTTCTGCCAAGAGTATGAGATCTGAATGAGAGATTACAGTACAGTTTTCTCCCCCATCACAGTCAATAATCTGTGATTGACGCTGGGCTAAGGATTTGTAAAGAGAAGGGAGAATACTGTATCAGGAAACGTCCTTAGCCTGGAGATCTGAGATGCTGTCGTTACCAAGTGCTGTCAGTTCTTTAAGGTGAGCAGTGAACAACCATAACACAGCCTCAAGCCCACAGTCAGGGAGACTTGGGCTACAGTGCTGTGTGACCTCTGGCAAGTTACTTGGCCTCTCTGAGCCTTGGCTTTCTCCCCTCAGAAATAGAAATAACACTTGAATACACACATTTTCTCTTACCTCTAATCAAATCTCTTTTTTCTTTGTCTTCTTTCTCCCCTTCTTTACAATCTGCTCATCCTTAAAATATCAATTTAAAGACCACTTCTTCATGTTAGGCTGCCCAGTTCCCTGTAGAATAAGGAATCTGCCACCCTCCACCTCCAAGTTACAAATCCCTCTATAACTCGTTTTTCCCTCTTTGGTCTGTCAGCCATTTGCAATTACTAGTTAAAACATGTCCTGTCTCATAGACAAAGCCCCAGGAGGGAGGGACCACAACTGCCATTTAACTGAGGTGGTCTCAGCTGCTGGGTGGGGTGGACAGTGGAGAAGGAGCACCCCAAGGAACAGACTCGATGTTTCACAGTCACAGGAATCAGACATCTAAAATGAAATTATTTTTTTTTTAATATTTTTTATTGATTTCAGAGAGGAAGGGAGAGGGAGAAAGAGAAAGAAACATCAGTGATGAGCAACTCATTGACTGGCTGTCTCCTGTATGTCCCATGAGCCCACAACCTGGGCATGTGCCCTGACTTGGAATCAAATCGTGACCTCCTGGTTCATAGGTTGATGCTCAGCCACTGAGCCATGGCAGTCGGGCTAAAATAAAATTTTTCTCCCTTCTCTATAACCAATCCTGGCAGTGTTCTGGAGCACATATTACAGTTCTATATTATGTGGCCATATGTGCTATTTTAATAAGAACATTCTTCAGCGAAACTGGTATGGTTTTTCTGGGAGTACATGGCACTAAAGAACACAATGACTACTACAGTTTGGGGCCACTGTCTTGGCTCATGCTAATTTGTGAGCCGTTTTTGACACCATGCATTGTGCACCATCTGTGTCCATTTTAACACAGTGGAAAAGCAGATGTCATCTTTGTATTGTGATGAAAATAGCTTTTCCAAAAAGGCCTCTGGGAAGTTCAGTATCCCATGAACTGCAAACTGAGAACCCTTGGTGTAATGTAACTCCTTTACATTATTATTGTGTATGCAGACACATTAACAGATTCTCATTACAACAATCCCCTTTTATCCAGTTTCCTGCCTATATGCTTAAAATCCATTTCACATGATCTCATTACATATGTTGTCCATCTTTCCCCTACATAATCCATGTCAGATTTAACAGTCTCTTCACTAATTATTTTTGTATTGAAAAAGGGTATTTTTATTGTCGTCCTCCTTCTTTCGTCAGTCACTGTTATTAAGCCCCCTCCCCTGAGGCTAAAGTCAGATCTGTGGGAGGGGGGTTTTCCTGAAAGAAAAGATCCTTAATTCAGCATAGCAGGGGTCAGGGCCCTTCAAACCTCTCTGCCCTGTGGAGCTGTGAGCCCCGCCCCTGAGATTCCATTGTACTTCAGTAAGTAAGCATTTCCTCTTGTGACTGGCAAATTCAGAGGGAGGGGCGGCCCCCCACCATTCCAAGATGGCATCCCCCATGAAAGCCACATGCAATGCCTCTGGCCAAGGAGCTGCCCGAACCTCCTTTCAGATATAAGAGACAACTTGCCCATATTACATGACTCAAAGAGACAAAACTCAGACAACAAACATCAAAACAGCACATTTTTAACTTTTATACTGTAGATAAAAGGGAAAATTTAGATCAAAACTTTTATCTTTCAAGAAGCCAGTGAGTTTTTGCTGGAAGCCTAAGGAATTTAAAATGCAAGTTAACCACATTCCTGGCCTGAGCCGCTGTAGCGGGATTTTTAAAAAGACAACAATTTTTTTTTCCAAGGCGGTGGGAAAAAATAGTGCGCGCCACTCAGACCGAAGGCGCCCCTGTGGCCAAAATAAATTGCTAGTTCAATCAAACAAAACAGAAACAAACATATGTTGTCCCAACCCCATGATGATTGGTGACTAGAGACAGACAAGGGAAGGGGTGACCTGTTTTAACAGATCCTCACTCAGATGCCCGCCTGGCTGCATCCCTTGGGAGTTTAGATTTGTCTTAGCTAAGCTGCACCCGTATAAACCCCGGGCCTGGTCACCTCCACGTGGGGATGAGTCACCGTTATGCCTTATGACAAATCACGGAACCACAGGTTGGGGCCCACTCGGACTCCATAACCAAGGTCGTGGAGCCACACAAAGGAGAGGAGAGGGCAGGCCCCCTCCCTCCACACTCACACACTCTCACCAGACATTCACTCAGAGCTTAAAATACATTTTACCCAACTCCTGATTCCTGACCTGAAGAATCCCCTCTCATCGGATACTCACTCAGAATTTAGAGTACGTCTACTCAATTCCTGACCTGAGGAAGTCCACTCTCACTGGACATTCACTCAGAATTTCCTGACCTGAGGAGTCCGCTCTCACCAGATACTCATTCTCAATTCCTGACCTAAAGAAGTCCTTTGACTTCTGAGGAGTTGATCAAGTCCCTCCTTCTACTCACTTGGAGTAGGCTGATTAACTGATAGGCCCCTACTTTACCGATTCTGTCAACAGGTCCAGAAGTGTTTGCCCACTCTCTTCAGCTGCCGGCCGGGTCCTGGGTTGAGGGTCCAGGAGCACTGAGAATTCCCCGTTTAATTCTGCTAAAATCAGCAGGGCACACCTTTGGAGGCCTGCCCTGCGCCCCCAGGCCCCAAACCCCATCCTCTAACCGGAGGCAAGAGCCAGCTTTGATTAGTTTCCCAGTCAGGGAACCAAAATGTTGCAGAAAGACCAAAAAACTAAGCCACACTTTGAAGAAGTGGAGAAATCAGTTTTAATAACATGCACGGACTCAGGGATTGATCCAAATCCAAATCAGAGTGGGAGTAGCATTCGAGAACCTTGCTTTATAACTGCCCCTCGAGTTCATTGATTTGCAAATATCCTCCCCCCCGCCCCCCAGGCCCTGAAGGGAGTATTCTGTTCATCCACTCTTCCCTCAGGTGTTCTTAGGTTTTAGGGTCAGAACAAAGCCCCCTGCCCTCCCACAGGACAGGGCTTTGTTCGGTTTTATGGTCTGACATTCCTTGCAAGACCAGCTTCCTCCTCAATATCACTCTCACAGGAATTATTTGCTTAAAAGCATTTGTCCATAAAAATCTAAGTCCACATGATCAATTTGGTTTAATAATTTTTTTGGCTTATAAACAACTATATGTCTTTTTCCTAATTGGATCAGTGTAGAGTATAATATAAGCATTTAATATTTGAAAAAATATTAAACTAAATTGAATTATAATCTTTAAAAAATTCTGTTGATAACAATTTAATTCTACTGTGTGTCAGCTGAAACATAATTTTCAAGATCCTTTAAGATCCCTCCACTGGGATACACCATCAAGTTGTTCCACACTTTAAGACCTGATTCAAAGCAAGCCCGGCTAATGTGGCTCTGTGGTGAGTGTTGATCTATGAACCAGGAAGTCACCGTTAAATTTCCAGTCAGGGCATCTGTCTGAGTTTTGGGCTTGGTCCTGGTAGGGGGCATGCAGGAGGCAGCCAATCAATGATCCTCTCTCATCACTGATGTTTCTATCTCTCCCTCTTTCTTCCTCTCTGAAATCAATAAAAATATTTTTTTGTCTTTTTTATTTTTTATATATTTTTTAATTTATCTTTATTGTTCAGATTATTACAGTTGTTCCTCTTTTTTCCCCCCATAGCTCCCCTCCTCCCAATTCCCACCCCAACCTCTGACCTTGCCCCCCCATTGTCCTCATCCATAGGTGTACAATTATTGTCCAGTCTCTTCACACATCCCCAACACCCTTAACCCCCGAAAATTGTCAGTCCACTCCCTTTCTATGCCTCTGATTCTATTCTATTTACCAGTTTATTCTGTTCATCAGATTTTTTATTCACTTGATTCTTAGATTCACTAGTTGGTATATATTTGTTGTTCATAATTTTTACTTACTTTCCTTTTTCTTCTTCCTCATTCTCAAAGGATACCTTTCAGCATTTCATATAATACTGGTTGGGTGGTAATGAACTCTTTTAGCTTTTTCTTGTCTGTGAAGGTCTTTATCCGACCCTCAATTCTGAACGATAGCTTTGCTGGGTAAAGTAATTTTGGCTGCAGGTTCTTGCTATTCATCACTTTGAATATTTCTTGCCACTCCCTTCTGGCCTGCAAAGTTTCTGTTGAGAAATCAGCTGACAGTCGTATGGGTGCCCCCTTGTAGG